>JAEIFX010000593.1:0-53732 GCA_018904325.1 Drosophila murphyi | reverse complement strand
TGAAGCCCTTCTTATATATATTGATTCTGCATCAAAAGTTGAAAATATGTCTTCTTGAAGTAATTTCGAGAAATTGACGTTTTAAGTTTCTGTTTCTAAATTCAAACGGTTGTATCTTCGCCAATAATTGTCAAAAGTTAGAATTTCTTTCAACATTATGAAGCCCTTCTTATATATATTGATTCTGCATCAAAAGTTGAAAATATGTCTTCTTGAAGTAATTTCGAGAAATTGACGTTTTAAGTTTCTGTTTCTAAATTCAAACGGTTGTATCTTCGCCAATAATTGTCAAAAGTTAGAATTTCTTTCAAAATTATGAAGCCCTTCTTATATATATTGATTCTGCATCAAAAGTTGAAAATATGTCTTCTTGAAGTAATTTCGAGAAATTGACGTTTTAAGTTTCTGTTTCTAAATTCAAACGGTTGTATCTTCGCCAATAATTGTCAAAAGTTAGAATTTCTTTCAACATTATGAAGCCCTTTTTATATATATTGATTCTGCATCAAAAGTTGAAAATATGTCTTCTTGAAGTAATTTCGAGAAATTGACGTTTTAAGTTTCTGTTTCTAAATTCAAACGGTTGTATCTTCGCCAATAATTGTCAAAAGTTAGAATTTCTTTCAACATTATGAAGCCCTTTTTATATATATTGATTCTGCATCAAAAGTTGAAAATATGTCTTCTTGAAGTAATTTCGAGAAATTGACGTTTTAAGTTTCTGTTTCTAAATTCAAACGGTTGTATCTTCGCCAATAATTGTCAAAAGTTAGAATTTCTTTCAACATTATGAAGCCCTTCTTTATATATATTGATTCTGCATCAAAAGTTGAAAATATGTCTTCTTGAAGTAATTTCGAGAAATTGACGTTTTAAGTTTCTGTTTCTAAATTCAAACGGTTGTATCTTCGCCAATAATTGTCAAAAGTTAGAATTTCTTTCAAAATTATGAAGCCCTTCTTATATATATTGATTCTGCATCAAAAGTTGAAAATATGTCTTCTTGAAGTAATTTCGAGAAATTGACGTTTTAAGTTTCTGTTTCTAAATTCAAACGGTTGTATCTTCGCCAATAATTGTCAAAAGTTAGAATTTCTTTCAACATTATGAAGCCCTTTTTATATATATTGATTCTGCATCAAAAGTTGAAAATATGTCTTCTTGAAGTAATTTCGAGAAATTGACGTTTTAAGTTTCTGTTTCTAAATTCAAACGGTTGTATCTTCGCCAATAATTGTCAAAAGTTAGAATTTCTTTCAACATTATGAAGCCCTTTTTATATATATTGATTCTGCATCAAAAGTTGAAAATATGTCTTCTTGAAGTAATTTCGAGAAATTGACGTTTTAAGTTTCTGTTTCTAAATTCAAACGGTTGTATCTTCGCCAATAATTGTCAAAAGTTAGAATTTCTTTCAAAATTATGAAGCCCTTCTTATATATATTGATTCTGCATCAAAAGTTGAAAATATGTCTTCTTGAAGTAATTTCGAGAAATTGACGTTTTAAGTTTCTGTTTCTAAATTCAAACGGTTGTATCTTCGCCAATAATTGTCAAAAGTTAGAATTTCTTTCAACATTATGAAGCCCTTTTTATATATATTGATTCTGCATCAAAAGTTGAAAATATGTCTTCTTGAAGTAATTTCGAGAAATTGACGTTTTAAGTTTCTGTTTCTAAATTCAAACGGTTGTATCTTCGCCAATAATTGTCAAAAGTTAGAATTTCTTTCAAAATTATGAAGCCCTTTTTATATATATTGATTCTGCATCAAAAGTTGAAAATATGTCTTCTTGAAGTAATTTCGAGAAATTGACGTTTTAAGTTTCTGTTTCTAAATTCAAACGGTTGTATCTTCGCCAATAATTGTCAAAAGTTAGAATTTCTTTCAACATTATGAAGCCCTTTTTATATATATTGATTCTGCATCAAAAGTTGAAAATATGTCTTCTTGAAGTAATTTCGAGAAATTGACGTTTTAAGTTTCTGTTTCTAAATTCAAACGGTTGTATCTTCGCCAATAATTGTCAAAAGTTAGAATTTCTTTCAACAATTATGAAGCCCTTTTTATATATATTGATTCTGCATCAAAAGTTGAAAATATGTCTTCTTGAAGTAATTTCGAGAAATTGACGTTTTAAGTTTCTGTTTCTAAATTCAAACGGTTGTATCTTCGCCAATAATTGTCAAAAGTTAGAATTTCTTTCAACATTATGAAGCCCTTTTTATATATATTGATTCTGCATCAAAAGTTGAAAATATGTCTTCTTGAAGTAATTTCGAGAAATTGACGTTTTAAGTTTCTGTTTCTAAATTCAAACGGTTGTATCTTCGCCAATAATTGTCAAAAGTTAGAATTTCTTTCAACATTATGAAGCCCTTTTTATATATATTGATTCTGCATCAAAAGTTGAAAATATGTCTTCTTGAAGTAATTTCGAGAAATTGACGTTTTAAGTTTCTGTTTCTAAATTCAAACGGTTGTATCTTCGCCAATAATTGTCAAAAGTTAGAATTTCTTTCAACATTATGAAGCCCTTCTTTATATATATTGATTCTGCATCAAAAGTTGAAAATATGTCTTCTTGAAGTAATTTCGAGAAATTGACGTTTTAAGTTTCTGTTTCTAAATTCAAACGGTTGTATCTTCGCCAATAATTGTCAAAAGTTAGAATTTCTTTCAACATTATGAAGCCCTTCTTTATATATATTGATTCTGCATCAAAAGTTGAAAATATGTCTTCTTGAAGTAATTTCGAGAAATTGACGTTTTAAGTTTCTGTTTCTAAATTCAAACGGTTGTATCTTCGCCAATAATTGTCAAAAGTTAGAATTTCTTTCAACATTATGAAGCCCTTTTTATATATATTGATTCTGCATCAAAAGTTGAAAATATGTCTTCTTGAAGTAATTTCGAGAAATTGACGTTTTAAGTTTCTGTTTCTAAATTCAAACGGTTGTATCTTCGCCAATAATTGTCAAAAGTTAGAATTTCTTTCAAAATTATGAAGCCCTTTTTATATATATTGATTCTGCATCAAAAGTTGAAAATATGTCTTCTTGAAGTAATTTCGAGAAATTGACGTTTTAAGTTTCTGTTTCTAAATTCAAACGGTTGTATCTTCGCCAATAATTGTCAAAAGTTAGAATTTCTTTCAACATTATGAAGCCCTTTTTATATATATTGATTCTGCATCAAAAGTTGAAAATATGTCTTCTTGAAGTAATTTCGAGAAATTGACGTTTTAAGTTTCTGTTTCTAAATTCAAACGGTTGTATCTTCGCCAATAATTGTCAAAAGTTAGAATTTCTTTCAACATTATGAAGCCCTTTTTATATATATTGATTCTGCATCAAAAGTTGAAAATATGTCTTCTTGAAGTAATTTCGAGAAATTGACGTTTTAAGTTTCTGTTTCTAAATTCAAACGGTTGTATCTTCGCCAATAATTGTCAAAAGTTAGAATTTCTTTCAACATTATGAAGCCCTTTTTATATATATTGATTCTGCATCAAAAGTTGAAAATATGTCTTCTTGAAGTAATTTCGAGAAATTGACGTTTTAAGTTTCTGTTTCTAAATTCAAACGGTTGTATCTTCGCCAATAATTGTCAAAAGTTAGAATTTCTTTCAACATTATGAAGCCCTTCTTATATATATTGATTCTGCATCAAAAGTTGAAAATATGTCTTCTTGAAGTAATTTCGAGAAATTGACGTTTTAAGTTTCTGTTTCTAAATTCAAACGGTTGTATCTTCGCCAATAATTGTCAAAAGTTAGAATTTCTTTCAACATTATGAAGCCCTTTTTATATATATTGATTCTGCATCAAAAGTTGAAAATATGTCTTCTTGAAGTAATTTCGAGAAATTGACGTTTTAAGTTTCTGTTTCTAAATTCAAACGGTTGTATCTTCGCCAATAATTGTCAAAAGTTAGAATTTCTTTCAACATTATGAAGCCCTTTTTATATATATTGATTCTGCATCAAAAGTTGAAAATATGTCTTCTTGAAGTAATTTCGAGAAATTGACGTTTTAAGTTTCTGTTTCTAAATTCAAACGGTTGTATCTTCGCCAATAATTGTCAAAAGTTAGAATTTCTTTCAACATTATGAAGCCCTTTTTATATATATTGATTCTGCATCAAAAGTTGAAAATATGTCTTCTTGAAGTAATTTCGAGAAATTGACGTTTTAAGTTTCTGTTTCTAAATTCAAACGGTTGTATCTTCGCCAATAATTGTCAAAAGTTAGAATTTCTTTCAACATTATGAAGCCCTTTTTATATATATTGATTCTGCATCAAAAGTTGAAAATATGTCTTCTTGAAGTAATTTCGAGAAATTGACGTTTTAAGTTTCTGTTTCTAAATTCAAACGGTTGTATCTTCGCCAATAATTGTCAAAAGTTAGAATTTCTTTCAACATTATGAAGCCCTTTTTATATATATTGATTCTGCATCAAAAGTTGAAAATATGTCTTCTTGAAGTAATTTCGAGAAATTGACGTTTTAAGTTTCTGTTTCTAAATTCAAACGGTTGTATCTTCGCCAATAATTGTCAAAAGTTAGAATTTCTTTCAACATTATGAAGCCCTTTTTATATATATTGATTCTGCATCAAAAGTTGAAAATATGTCTTCTTGAAGTAATTTCGAGAAATTGACGTTTTAAGTTTCTGTTTCTAAATTCAAACGGTTGTATCTTCGCCAATAATTGTCAAAAGTTAGAATTTCTTTCAACATTATGAAGCCCTTTTTATATATATTGATTCTGCATCAAAAGTTGAAAATATGTCTTCTTGAAGTAATTTCGAGAAATTGACGTTTTAAGTTTCTGTTTCTAAATTCAAACGGTTGTATCTTCGCCAATAATTGTCAAAAGTTAGAATTTCTTTCAACATTATGAAGCCCTTTTTATATATATTGATTCTGCATCAAAAGTTGAAAATATGTCTTCTTGAAGTAATTTCGAGAAATTGACGTTTTAAGTTTCTGTTTCTAAATTCAAACGGTTGTATCTTCGCCAATAATTGTCAAAAGTTAGAATTTCTTTCAACATTATGAAGCCCTTTTTATATATATTGATTCTGCATCAAAAGTTGAAAATATGTCTTCTTGAAGTAATTTCGAGAAATTGACGTTTTAAGTTTCTGTTTCTAAATTCAAACGGTTGTATCTTCGCCAATAATTGTCAAAAGTTAGAATTTCTTTCAACATTATGAAGCCCTTTTTATATATATTGATTCTGCATCAAAAGTTGAAAATATGTCTTCTTGAAGTAATTTCGAGAAATTGACGTTTTAAGTTTCTGTTTCTAAATTCAAACGGTTGTATCTTCGCCAATAATTGTCAAAAGTTAGAATTTCTTTCAACATTATGAAGCCCTTTTTATATATATTGATTCTGCATCAAAAGTTGAAAATATGTCTTCTTGAAGTAATTTCGAGAAATTGACGTTTTAAGTTTCTGTTTCTAAATTCAAACGGTTGTATCTTCGCCAATAATTGTCAAAAGTTAGAATTTCTTTCAACATTATGAAGCCCTTCTTATATATATTGATTCTGCATCAAAAGTTGAAAATATGTCTTCTTGAAGTAATTTCGAGAAATTGACGTTTTAAGTTTCTGTTTCTAAATTCAAACGGTTGTATCTTCGCCAATAATTGTCAAAAGTTAGAATTTCTTTCAACATTATGAAGCCCTTTTTATATATATTGATTCTGCATCAAAAGTTGAAAATATGTCTTCTTGAAGTAATTTCGAGAAATTGACGTTTTAAGTTTCTGTTTCTAAATTCAAACGGTTGTATCTTCGCCAATAATTGTCAAAAGTTAGAATTTCTTTCAACATTATGAAGCCCTTTTTATATATATTGATTCTGCATCAAAAGTTGAAAATATGTCTTCTTGAAGTAATTTCGAGAAATTGACGTTTTAAGTTTCTGTTTCTAAATTCAAACGGTTGTATCTTCGCCAATAATTGTCAAAAGTTAGAATTTCTTTCAACATTATGAAGCCCTTTTTATATATATTGATTCTGCATCAAAAGTTGAAAATATGTCTTCTTGAAGTAATTTCGAGAAATTGACGTTTTAAGTTTCTGTTTCTAAATTCAAACGGTTGTATCTTCGCCAATAATTGTCAAAAGTTAGAATTTCTTTCAACATTATGAAGCCCTTTTTATATATATTGATTCTGCATCAAAAGTTGAAAATATGTCTTCTTGAAGTAATTTCGAGAAATTGACGTTTTAAGTTTCTGTTTCTAAATTCAAACGGTTGTATCTTCGCCAATAATTGTCAAAAGTTAGAATTTCTTTCAACATTATGAAGCCCTTTTTATATATATTGATTCTGCATCAAAAGTTGAAAATATGTCTTCTTGAAGTAATTTCGAGAAATTGACGTTTTAAGTTTCTGTTTCTAAATTCAAACGGTTGTATCTTCGCCAATAATTGTCAAAAGTTAGAATTTCTTTCAACATTATGAAGCCCTTTTTATATATATTGATTCTGCATCAAAAGTTGAAAATATGTCTTCTTGAAGTAATTTCGAGAAATTGACGTTTTAAGTTTCTGTTTCTAAATTCAAACGGTTGTATCTTCGCCAATAATTGTCAAAAGTTAGAATTTCTTTCAACATTATGAAGCCCTTTTTATATATATTGATTCTGCATCAAAAGTTGAAAATATGTCTTCTTGAAGTAATTTCGAGAAATTGACGTTTTAAGTTTCTGTTTCTAAATTCAAACGGTTGTATCTTCGCCAATAATTGTCAAAAGTTAGAATTTCTTTCAACATTATGAAGCCCTTTTTATATATATTGATTCTGCATCAAAAGTTGAAAATATGTCTTCTTGAAGTAATTTCGAGAAATTGACGTTTTAAGTTTCTGTTTCTAAATTCAAACGGTTGTATCTTCGCCAATAATTGTCAAAAGTTAGAATTTCTTTCAACATTATGAAGCCCTTTTTATATATATTGATTCTGCATCAAAAGTTGAAAATATGTCTTCTTGAAGTAATTTCGAGAAATTGACGTTTTAAGTTTCTGTTTCTAAATTCAAACGGTTGTATCTTCGCCAATAATTGTCAAAAGTTAGAATTTCTTTCAACATTATGAAGCCCTTTTTATATATATTGATTCTGCATCAAAAGTTGAAAATATGTCTTCTTGAAGTAATTTCGAGAAATTGACGTTTTAAGTTTCTGTTTCTAAATTCAAACGGTTGTATCTTCGCCAATAATTGTCAAAAGTTAGAATTTCTTTCAACATTATGAAGCCCTTTTTATATATATTGATTCTGCATCAAAAGTTGAAAATATGTCTTCTTGAAGTAATTTCGAGAAATTGACGTTTTAAGTTTCTGTTTCTAAATTCAAACGGTTGTATCTTCGCCAATAATTGTCAAAAGTTAGAATTTCTTTCAACATTATGAAGCCCTTTTTATATATATTGATTCTGCATCAAAAGTTGAAAATATGTCTTCTTGAAGTAATTTCGAGAAATTGACGTTTTAAGTTTCTGTTTCTAAATTCAAACGGTTGTATCTTCGCCAATAATTGTCAAAAGTTAGAATTTCTTTCAACATTATGAAGCCCTTTTTATATATATTGATTCTGCATCAAAAGTTGAAAATATGTCTTCTTGAAGTAATTTCGAGAAATTGACGTTTTAAGTTTCTGTTTCTAAATTCAAACGGTTGTATCTTCGCCAATAATTGTCAAAAGTTAGAATTTCTTTCAACATTATGAAGCCCTTTTTATATATATTGATTCTGCATCAAAAGTTGAAAATATGTCTTCTTGAAGTAATTTCGAGAAATTGACGTTTTAAGTTTCTGTTTCTAAATTCAAACGGTTGTATCTTCGCCAATAATTGTCAAAAGTTAGAATTTCTTTCAACATTATGAAGCCCTTCTTTATATATATATGATTCTGCATCAAAAGTTGAAAATATGTCTTCTTGAAGTAATTTCGAGAAATTGACGTTTTAAGTTTCTGTTTCTAAATTCAAACGGTTGTATCTTCGCCAATAATTGTCAAAAGTTAGAATTTCTTTCAACATTATGAAGCCCTTTTTATATATATTGATTCTGCATCAAAAGTTGAAAATATGTCTTCTTGAAGTAATTTCGAGAAATTGACGTTTTAAGTTTCTGTTTCTAAATTCAAACGGTTGTATCTTCGCCAATAATTGTCAAAAGTTAGAATTTCTTTCAACATTATGAAGCCCTTCTTTTATATATTGATTCTGCATCAAAAGTTGAAAATATGTCTTCTTGAAGTAATTTCGAGAAATTGACGTTTTAAGTTTCTGTTTCTA
This sequence comes from Drosophila murphyi, assembly GCA_018904325.1. Lineage (NCBI taxonomy): Eukaryota > Metazoa > Arthropoda > Insecta > Diptera > Drosophilidae > Drosophila > Drosophila murphyi. The sequence goes on along the minus strand of JAEIFX010000593.1, from coordinate 45,412 downwards.
AATTCAAACGGTTGTATCTTCGCCAATAATTGTCAAAAGTTAGAATTTCTTTCAACATTATGAAGCCCTTCTTTATATATATTGATTCTGCATCAAAAGTTGAAAATATGTCTTCTTGAAGTAATTTCGAGAAATTGACGTTTTAAGTTTCTGTTTCTAAATTCAAACGGTTGTATCTTCGCCAATAATTGTCAAAAGTTAGAATTTCTTTCAACATTATGAAGCCCTTTTTATATATATTGATTCTGCATCAAAAGTTGAAAATATGTCTTCTTGAAGTAATTTCGAGAAATTGACGTTTTAAGTTTCTGTTTCTAAATTCAAACGGTTGTATCTTCGCCAATAATTGTCAAAAGTTAGAATTTCTTTCAACATTATGAAGCCCTTCTTTATATATATTGATTCTGCATCAAAAGTTGAAAATATGTCTTCTTGAAGTAATTTCGAGAAATTGACGTTTTAAGTTTCTGTTTCTAAATTCAAACGGTTGTATCTTCGCCAATAATTGTCAAAAGTTAGAATTTCTTTCAACATTATGAAGCCCTTTTTATATATATTGATTCTGCATCAAAAGTTGAAAATATGTCTTCTTGAAGTAATTTCGAGAAATTGACGTTTTAAGTTTCTGTTTCTAAATTCAAACGGTTGTATCTTCGCCAATAATTGTCAAAAGTTAGAATTTCTTTCAACATTATGAAGCCCTTTTTATATATATTGATTCTGCATCAAAAGTTGAAAATATGTCTTCTTGAAGTAATTTCGAGAAATTGACGTTTTAAGTTTCTGTTTCTAAATTCAAACGGTTGTATCTTCGCCAATAATTGTCAAAAGTTAGAATTTCTTTCAACATTATGAAGCCCTTTTTATATATATTGATTCTGCATCAAAAGTTGAAAATATGTCTTCTTGAAGTAATTTCGAGAAATTGACGTTTTAAGTTTCTGTTTCTAAATTCAAACGGTTGTATCTTCGCCAATAATTGTCAAAAGTTAGAATTTCTTTCAAAATTATGAAGCCCTTTTTATATATATTGATTCTGCATCAAAAGTTGAAAATATGTCTTCTTGAAGTAATTTCGAGAAATTGACGTTTTAAGTTTCTGTTTCTAAATTCAAACGGTTGTATCTTCGCCAATAATTGTCAAAAGTTAGAATTTCTTTCAACATTATGAAGCCCTTTTTATATATATTGATTCTGCATCAAAAGTTGAAAATATGTCTTCTTGAAGTAATTTCGAGAAATTGACGTTTTAAGTTTCTGTTTCTAAATTCAAACGGTTGTATCTTCGCCAATAATTGTCAAAAGTTAGAATTTCTTTCAACATTATGAAGCCCTTTTTATATATATTGATTCTGCATCAAAAGTTGAAAATATGTCTTCTTGAAGTAATTTCGAGAAATTGACGTTTTAAGTTTCTGTTTCTAAATTCAAACGGTTGTATCTTCGCCAATAATTGTCAAAAGTTAGAATTTCTTTCAACATTATGAAGCCCTTTTATATATATTGATTCTGCATCAAAAGTTGAAAATATGTCTTCTTGAAGTAATTTCGAGAAATTGACGTTTTAAGTTTCTGTTTCTAAATTCAAACGGTTGTATCTTCGCCAATAATTGTCAAAAGTTAGAATTTCTTTCAAACATTATGAAGCCCTTCTTTATATATATTGATTCTGCATCAAAAGTTGAAAATATGTCTTCTTGAAGTAATTTCGAGAAATTGACGTTTTAAGTTTCTGTTTCTAAATTCAAACGGTTGTATCTTCGCCAATAATTGTCAAAAGTTAGAATTTCTTTCAACATTATGAAGCCCTTTTATATATATTGATTCTGCATCAAAAGTTGAAAATATGTCTTCTTGAAGTAATTTCGAGAAATTGACGTTTTAAGTTTCTGTTTCTAAATTCAAACGGTTGTATCTTCGCCAATAATTGTCAAAAGTTAGAATTTCTTTCAAAATTATGAAGCCCTTTTTATATATATTGATTCTGCATCAAAAGTTGAAAATATGTCTTCTTGAAGTAATTTCGAGAAATTGACGTTTTAAGTTTCTGTTTCTAAATTCAAACGGTTGTATCTTCGCCAATAATTGTCAAAAGTTAGAATTTCTTTCAACATTATGAAGCCCTTCTTTATATATATTGATTCTGCATCAAAAGTTGAAAATATGTCTTCTTGAAGTAATTTCGAGAAATTGACGTTTTAAGTTTCTGTTTCTAAATTCAAACGGTTGTATCTTCGCCAATAATTGTCAAAAGTTAGAATTTCTTTCAACATTATGAAGCCCTTCTTTATATATATTGATTCTGCATCAAAAGTTGAAAATATGTCTTCTTGAAGTAATTTCGAGAAATTGACGTTTTAAGTTTCTGTTTCTAAATTCAAACGGTTGTATCTTCGCCAATAATTGTCAAAAGTTAGAATTTCTTTCAACATTATGAAGCCCTTCTTTATATATATTGATTCTGCATCAAAAGTTGAAAATATGTCTTCTTGAAGTAATTTCGAGAAATTGACGTTTTAAGTTTCTGTTTCTAAATTCAAACGGTTGTATCTTCGCCAATAATTGTCAAAAGTTAGAATTTCTTTCAAAATTATGAAGCCCTTTTTATATATATTGATTCTGCATCAAAAGTTGAAAATATGTCTTCTTGAAGTAATTTCGAGAAATTGACGTTTTAAGTTTCTGTTTCTAAATTCAAACGGTTGTATCTTCGCCAATAATTGTCAAAAGTTAGAATTTCTTTCAACATTATGAAGCCCTTTTTATATATATTGATTCTGCATCAAAAGTTGAAAATATGTCTTCTTGAAGTAATTTCGAGAAATTGACGTTTTAAGTTTCTGTTTCTAAATTCAAACGGTTGTATCTTCGCCAATAATTGTCAAAAGTTAGAATTTCTTTCAACATTATGAAGCCCTTTTTATATATATTGATTCTGCATCAAAAGTTGAAAATATGTCTTCTTGAAGTAATTTCGAGAAATTGACGTTTTAAGTTTCTGTTTCTAAATTCAAACGGTTGTATCTTCGCCAATAATTGTCAAAAGTTAGAATTTCTTTCAACATTATGAAGCCCTTTTTATATATATTGATTCTGCATCAAAAGTTGAAAATATGTCTTCTTGAAGTAATTTCGAGAAATTGACGTTTTAAGTTTCTGTTTCTAAATTCAAACGGTTGTATCTTCGCCAATAATTGTCAAAAGTTAGAATTTCTTTCAACATTATGAAGCCCTTTTTATATATATTGATTCTGCATCAAAAGTTGAAAATATGTCTTCTTGAAGTAATTTCGAGAAATTGACGTTTTAAGTTTCTGTTTCTAAATTCAAACGGTTGTATCTTCGCCAATAATTGTCAAAAGTTAGAATTTCTTTCAAAATTATGAAGCCCTTTTTATATATATTGATTCTGCATCAAAAGTTGAAAATATGTCTTCTTGAAGTAATTTCGAGAAATTGACGTTTTAAGTTTCTGTTTCTAAATTCAAACGGTTGTATCTTCGCCAATAATTGTCAAAAGTTAGAATTTCTTTCAACATTATGAAGCCCTTTTTATATATATTGATTCTGCATCAAAAGTTGAAAATATGTCTTCTTGAAGTAATTTCGAGAAATTGACGTTTTAAGTTTCTGTTTCTAAATTCAAACGGTTGTATCTTCGCCAATAATTGTCAAAAGTTAGAATTTCTTTCAACATTATGAAGCCCTTTTTATATATATTGATTCTGCATCAAAAGTTGAAAATATGTCTTCTTGAAGTAATTTCGAGAAATTGACGTTTTAAGTTTCTGTTTCTAAATTCAAACGGTTGTATCTTCGCCAATAATTGTCAAAAGTTAGAATTTCTTTCAACATTATGAAGCCCTTTTTATATATATTGATTCTGCATCAAAAGTTGAAAATATGTCTTCTTGAAGTAATTTCGAGAAATTGACGTTTTAAGTTTCTGTTTCTAAATTCAAACGGTTGTATCTTCGCCAATAATTGTCAAAAGTTAGAATTTCTTTCAACATTATGAAGCCCTTTTATATATATTGATTCTGCATCAAAAGTTGAAAATATGTCTTCTTGAAGTAATTTCGAGAAATTGACGTTTTAAGTTTCTGTTTCTAAATTCAAACGGTTGTATCTTCGCCAATAATTGTCAAAAGTTAGAATTTCTTTCAACATTATGAAGCCCTTTTTATATATATTGATTCTGCATCAAAAGTTGAAAATATGTCTTCTTGAAGTAATTTCGAGAAATTGACGTTTTAAGTTTCTGTTTCTAAATTCAAACGGTTGTATCTTCGCCAATAATTGTCAAAAGTTAGAATTTCTTTCAACATTATGAAGCCCTTCTTTATATATATTGATTCTGCATCAAAAGTTGAAAATATGTCTTCTTGAAGTAATTTCGAGAAATTGACGTTTTAAGTTTCTGTTTCTAAATTCAAACGGTTGTATCTTCGCCAATAATTGTCAAAAGTTAGAATTTCTTTCAACATTATGAAGCCCTTTTTATATATATTGATTCTGCATCAAAAGTTGAAAATATGTCTTCTTGAAGTAATTTCGAGAAATTGACGTTTTAAGTTTCTGTTTCTAAATTCAAACGGTTGTATCTTCGCCAATAATTGTCAAAAGTTAGAATTTCTTTCAACATTATGAAGCCCTTCTTTATATATATTGATTCTGCATCAAAAGTTGAAAATATGTCTTCTTGAAGTAATTTCGAGAAATTGACGTTTTAAGTTTCTGTTTCTAAATTCAAACGGTTGTATCTTCGCCAATAATTGTCAAAAGTTAGAATTTCTTTCAACATTATGAAGCCCTTTTTATATATATTGATTCTGCATCAAAAGTTGAAAATATGTCTTCTTGAAGTAATTTCGAGAAATTGACGTTTTAAGTTTCTGTTTCTAAATTCAAACGGTTGTATCTTCGCCAATAATTGTCAAAAGTTAGAATTTCTTTCAACATTATGAAGCCCTTTTTATATATATTGATTCTGCATCAAAAGTTGAAAATATGTCTTCTTGAAGTAATTTCGAGAAATTGACGTTTTAAGTTTCTGTTTCTAAATTCAAACGGTTGTATCTTCGCCAATAATTGTCAAAAGTTAGAATTTCTTTCAACATTATGAAGCCCTTCTTTATATATATTGATTCTGCATCAAAAGTTGAAAATATGTCTTCTTGAAGTAATTTCGAGAAATTGACGTTTTAAGTTTCTGTTTCTAAATTCAAACGGTTGTATCTTCGCCAATAATTGTCAAAAGTTAGAATTTCTTTCAACATTATGAAGCCCTTTTTATATATATTGATTCTGCATCAAAAGTTGAAAATATGTCTTCTTGAAGTAATTTCGAGAAATTGACGTTTTAAGTTTCTGTTTCTAAATTCAAACGGTTGTATCTTCGCCAATAATTGTCAAAAGTTAGAATTTCTTTCAACATTATGAAGCCCTTTTTATATATATTGATTCTGCATCAAAAGTTGAAAATATGTCTTCTTGAAGTAATTTCGAGAAATTGACGTTTTAAGTTTCTGTTTCTAAATTCAAACGGTTGTATCTTCGCCAATAATTGTCAAAAGTTAGAATTTCTTTCAACATTATGAAGCCCTTTTTATATATATTGATTCTGCATCAAAAGTTGAAAATATGTCTTCTTGAAGTAATTTCGAGAAATTGACGTTTTAAGTTTCTGTTTCTAAATTCAAACGGTTGTATCTTCGCCAATAATTGTCAAAAGTTAGAATTTCTTTCAACATTATGAAGCCCTTTTTATATATATTGATTCTGCATCAAAAGTTGAAAATATGTCTTCTTGAAGTAATTTCGAGAAATTGACGTTTTAAGTTTCTGTTTCTAAATTCAAACGGTTGTATCTTCGCCAATAATTGTCAAAAGTTAGAATTTCTTTCAACATTATGAAGCCCTTTTTATATATATTGATTCTGCATCAAAAGTTGAAAATATGTCTTCTTGAAGTAATTTCGAGAAATTGACGTTTTAAGTTTCTGTTTCTAAATTCAAACGGTTGTATCTTCGCCAATAATTGTCAAAAGTTAGAATTTCTTTCAACATTATGAAGCCCTTCTTTATATATATTGATTCTGCATCAAAAGTTGAAAATATGTCTTCTTGAAGTAATTTCGAGAAATTGACGTTTTAAGTTTCTGTTTCTAAATTCAAACGGTTGTATCTTCGCCAATAATTGTCAAAAGTTAGAATTTCTTTCAACATTATGAAGCCCTTTTTATATATATTGATTCTGCATCAAAAGTTGAAAATATGTCTTCTTGAAGTAATTTCGAGAAATTGACGTTTTAAGTTTCTGTTTCTAAATTCAAACGGTTGTATCTTCGCCAATAATTGTCAAAAGTTAGAATTTCTTTCAACATTATGAAGCCCTTTTTATATATATTGATTCTGCATCAAAAGTTGAAAATATGTCTTCTTGAAGTAATTTCGAGAAATTGACGTTTTAAGTTTCTGTTTCTAAATTCAAACGGTTGTATCTTCGCCAATAATTGTCAAAAGTTAGAATTTCTTTCAACATTATGAAGCCCTTCTTTATATATATTGATTCTGCATCAAAAGTTGAAAATATGTCTTCTTGAAGTAATTTCGAGAAATTGACGTTTTAAGTTTCTGTTTCTAAATTCAAACGGTTGTATCTTCGCCAATAATTGTCAAAAGTTAGAATTTCTTTCAACATTATGAAGCCCTTTTTATATATATTGATTCTGCATCAAAAGTTGAAAATATGTCTTCTTGAAGTAATTTCGAGAAATTGACGTTTTAAGTTTCTGTTTCTAAATTCAAACGGTTGTATCTTCGCCAATAATTGTCAAAAGTTAGAATTTCTTTCAACATTATGAAGCCCTTTTTATATATATTGATTCTGCATCAAAAGTTGAAAATATGTCTTCTTGAAGTAATTTCGAGAAATTGACGTTTTAAGTTTCTGTTTCTAAATTCAAACGGTTGTATCTTCGCCAATAATTGTCAAAAGTTAGAATTTCTTTCAACATTATGAAGCCCTTTTTATATATATTGATTCTGCATCAAAAGTTGAAAATATGTCTTCTTGAAGTAATTTCGAGAAATTGACGTTTTAAGTTTCTGTTTCTAAATTCAAACGGTTGTATCTTCGCCAATAATTGTCAAAAGTTAGAATTTCTTTCAACATTATGAAGCCCTTTTTATATATATTGATTCTGCATCAAAAGTTGAAAATATGTCTTCTTGAAGTAATTTCGAGAAATTGACGTTTTAAGTTTCTGTTTCTAAATTCAAACGGTTGTATCTTCGCCAATAATTGTCAAAAGTTAGAATTTCTTTCAACATTATGAAGCCCTTTTTATATATATTGATTCTGCATCAAAAGTTGAAAATATGTCTTCTTGAAGTAATTTCGAGAAATTGACGTTTTAAGTTTCTGTTTCTAAATTCAAACGGTTGTATCTTCGCCAATAATTGTCAAAAGTTAGAATTTCTTTCAACATTATGAAGCCCTTTTTATATATATTGATTCTGCATCAAAAGTTGAAAATATGTCTTCTTGAAGTAATTTCGAGAAATTGACGTTTTAAGTTTCTGTTTCTAAATTCAAACGGTTGTATCTTCGCCAATAATTGTCAAAAGTTAGAATTTCTTTCAACATTATGAAGCCCTTTTTATATATATATTGATTCTGCATCAAAAGTTGAAAATATGTCTTCTTGAAGTAATTTCGAGAAATTGACGTTTTAAGTTTCTGTTTCTAAATTCAAACGGTTGTATCTTCGCCAATAATTGTCAAAAGTTAGAATTTCTTTCAACATTATGAAGCCCTTTTTATATATATTGATTCTGCATCAAAAGTTGAAAATATGTCTTCTTGAAGTAATTTCGAGAAATTGACGTTTTAAGTTTCTGTTTCTAAATTCAAACGGTTGTATCTTCGCCAATAATTGTCAAAAGTTAGAATTTCTTTCAACATTATGAAGCCCTTTTTATATATATTGATTCTGCATCAAAAGTTGAAAATATGTCTTCTTGAAGTAATTTCGAGAAATTGACGTTTTAAGTTTCTGTTTCTAAATTCAAACGGTTGTATCTTCGCCAATAATTGTCAAAAGTTAGAATTTCTTTCAACATTATGAAGCCCTTCTTATATATATTGATTCTGCATCAAAAGTTGAAAATATGTCTTCTTGAAGTAATTTCGAGAAATTGACGTTTTAAGTTTCTGTTTCTAAATTCAAACGGTTGTATCTTCGGTTGTGTCTTCGCCAATAATTGTCAAAAGTTAGAATTTCTTTCAACATTATGAAGCCCTTTTTATATATATTGATTCTGCATCAAAAGTTGAAAATATGTCTTCTTGAAGTAATTTCGAGAAATTGACGTTTTAAGTTTCTGTTTCTAAATTCAAACGGTTGTATCTTCGCCAATAATTGTCAAAAGTTAGAATTTCTTTCAACATTATGAAGCCCTTCTTATATATATTGATTCTGCATCAAAAGTTGAAAATATGTCTTCTTGAAGTAATTTCGAGAAATTGACGTTTTAAGTTTCTGTTTCTAAATTCAAACGGTTGTATCTTCGCCAATAATTGTCAAAAGTTAGAATTTCTTTCAACATTATGAAGCCCTTTTTATATATATTGATTCTGCATCAAAAGTTGAAAATATGTCTTCTTGAAGTAATTTCGAGAAATTGACGTTTTAAGTTTCTGTTTCTAAATTCAAACGGTTGTATCTTCGCCAATAATTGTCAAAAGTTAGAATTTCTTTCAACATTATGAAGCCCTTTTTATATATATTGATTCTGCATCAAAAGTTGAAAATATGTCTTCTTGAAGTAATTTCGAGAAATTGACGTTTTAAGTTTCTGTTTCTAAATTCAAACGGTTGTATCTTCGCCAATAATTGTCAAAAGTTAGAATTTCTTTCAAAATTATGAAGCCCTTCTTATATATATTGATTCTGCATCAAAAGTTGAAAATATGTCTTCTTGAAGTAATTTCGAGAAATTGACGTTTTAAGTTTCTGTTTCTAAATTCAAACGGTTGTATCTTCGCCAATAATTGTCAAAAGTTAGAATTTCTTTCAACATTATGAAGCCCTTTTTATATATATTGATTCTGCATCAAAAGTTGAAAATATGTCTTCTTGAAGTAATTTCGAGAAATTGACGTTTTAAGTTTCTGTTTCTAAATTCAAACGGTTGTATCTTCGCCAATAATTGTCAAAAGTTAGAATTTCTTTCAACATTATGAAGCCCTTTTTATATATATTGATTCTGCATCAAAAGTTGAAAATATGTCTTCTTGAAGTAATTTCGAGAAATTGACGTTTTAAGTTTCTGTTTCTAAATTCAAACGGTTGTATCTTCGCCAATAATTGTCAAAAGTTAGAATTTCTTTCAACATTATGAAGCCCTTTTTATATATATTGATTCTGCATCAAAAGTTGAAAATATGTCTTCTTGAAGTAATTTCGAGAAATTGACGTTTTAAGTTTCTGTTTCTAAATTCAAACGGTTGTATCTTCGCCAATAATTGTCAAAAGTTAGAATTTCTTTCAACATTATGAAGCCCTTTTTATATATATTGATTCTGCATCAAAAGTTGAAAATATGTCTTCTTGAAGTAATTTCGAGAAATTGACGTTTTAAGTTTCTGTTTCTAAATTCAAACGGTTGTATCTTCGCCAATAATTGTCAAAAGTTAGAATTTCTTTCAACATTATGAAGCCCTTCTTTATATATATTGATTCTGCATCAAAAGTTGAAAATATGTCTTCTTGAAGTAATTTCGAGAAATTGACGTTTTAAGTTTCTGTTTCTAAATTCAAACGGTTGTATCTTCGCCAATAATTGTCAAAAGTTAGAATTTCTTTCAACATTATGAAGCCCTTTTTATATATATTGATTCTGCATCAAAAGTTGAAAATATGTCTTCTTGAAGTAATTTCGAGAAATTGACGTTTTAAGTTTCTGTTTCTAAATTCAAACGGTTGTATCTTCGCCAATAATTGTCAAAAGTTAGAATTTCTTTCAACATTATGAAGCCCTTCTTTATATATATTGATTCTGCATCAAAAGTTGAAAATATGTCTTCTTGAAGTAATTTCGAGAAATTGACGTTTTAAGTTTCTGTTTCTAAATTCAAACGGTTGTATCTTCGCCAATAATTGTCAAAAGTTAGAATTTCTTTCAACATTATGAAGCCCTTTTTATATATATTGATTCTGCATCAAAAGTTGAAAATATGTCTTCTTGAAGTAATTTCGAGAAATTGACGTTTTAAGTTTCTGTTTCTAAATTCAAACGGTTGTATCTTCGCCAATAATTGTCAAAAGTTAGAATTTCTTTCAACATTATGAAGCCCTTTTTATATATATTGATTCTGCATCAAAAGTTGAAAATATGTCTTCTTGAAGTAATTTCGAGAAATTGACGTTTTAAGTTTCTGTTTCTAAATTCAAACGGTTGTATCTTCGCCAATAATTGTCAAAAGTTAGAATTTCTTTCAACATTATGAAGCCCTTTTTATATATATTGATTCTGCATCAAAAGTTGAAAATATGTCTTCTTGAAGTAATTTCGAGAAATTGACGTTTTAAGTTTCTGTTTCTAAATTCAAACGGTTGTATCTTCGCCAATAATTGTCAAAAGTTAGAATTTCTTTCAAAATTATGAAGCCCTTCTTATATATATTGATTCTGCATCAAAAGTTGAAAATATGTCTTCTTGAAGTAATTTCGAGAAATTGACGTTTTAAGTTTCTGTTTCTAAATTCAAACGGTTGTATCTTCGCCAATAATTGTCAAAAGTTAGAATTTCTTTCAACATTATGAAGCCCTTTTTATATATATTGATTCTGCATCAAAAGTTGAAAATATGTCTTCTTGAAGTAATTTCGAGAAATTGACGTTTTAAGTTTCTGTTTCTAAATTCAAACGGTTGTATCTTCGCCAATAATTGTCAAAAGTTAGAATTTCTTTCAACATTATGAAGCCCTTTTTATATATATTGATTCTGCATCAAAAGTTGAAAATATGTCTTCTTGAAGTAATTTCGAGAAATTGACGTTTTAAGTTTCTGTTTCTAAATTCAAACGGTTGTATCTTCGCCAATAATTGTCAAAAGTTAGAATTTCTTTCAACATTATGAAGCCCTTTTTATATATATTGATTCTGCATCAAAAGTTGAAAATATGTCTTCTTGAAGTAATTTCGAGAAATTGACGTTTTAAGTTTCTGTTTCTAAATTCAAACGGTTGTATCTTCGCCAATAATTGTCAAAAGTTAGAATTTCTTTCAACATTATGAAGCCCTTTTTATATATATTGATTCTGCATCAAAAGTTGAAAATATGTCTTCTTGAAGTAATTTCGAGAAATTGACGTTTTAAGTTTCTGTTTCTAAATTCAAACGGTTGTATCTTCGCCAATAATTGTCAAAAGTTAGAATTTCTTTCAACATTATGAAGCCCTTCTTATATATATTGATTCTGCATCAAAAGTTGAAAATATGTCTTCTTGAAGTAATTTCGAGAAATTGACGTTTTAAGTTTCTGTTTCTAAATTCAAACGGTTGTATCTTCGCCAATAATTGTCAAAAGTTAGAATTTCTTTCAACATTATGAAGCCCTTCTTATATATATTGATTCTGCATCAAAAGTTGAAAATATGTCTTCTTGAAGTAATTTCGAGAAATTGACGTTTTAAGTTTCTGTTTATAAATTCAAACGGTTGTATCTTCGCCAATAATTGTCAAAAGTTAGAATTTCTTTCAACATTATGAAGCCCTTTTTATATATATTGATTCTGCATCAAAAGTTGAAAATATGTCTTCTTGAAGTAATTTCGAGAAATTGACGTTTTAAGTTTCTGTTTCTAAATTCAAACGGTTGTATCTTCGCCAATAATTGTCAAAAGTTAGAATTTCTTTCAACATTATGAAGCCCTTTTTATATATATTGATTCTGCATCAAAAGTTGAAAATATGTCTTCTTGAAGTAATTTCGAGAAATTGACGTTTTAAGTTTCTGTTTCTAAATTCAAACGGTTGTATCTTCGCCAATAATTGTCAAAAGTTAGAATTTCTTTCAACATTATGAAGCCCTTCTTTATATATATTGATTCTGCATCAAAAGTTGAAAATATGTCTTCTTGAAGTAATTTCGAGAAATTGACGTTTTAAGTTTCTGTTTCTAAATTCAAACGGTTGTATCTTCGCCAATAATTGTCAAAAGTTAGAATTTCTTTCAACATTATGAAGCCCTTTTTATATATATTGATTCTGCATCAAAAGTTGAAAATATGTCTTCTTGAAGTAATTTCGAGAAATTGACGTTTTAAGTTTCTGTTTCTAAATTCAAACGGTTGTATCTTCGCCAATAATTGTCAAAAGTTAGAATTTCTTTCAACATTATGAAGCCCTTCTTTATATATATTGATTCTGCATCAAAAGTTGAAAATATGTCTTCTTGAAGTAATTTCGAGAAATTGACGTTTTAAGTTTCTGTTTCTAAATTCAAACGGTTGTATCTTCGCCAATAATTGTCAAAAGTTAGAATTTCTTTCAACATTATGAAGCCCTTTTTATATATATTGATTCTGCATCAAAAGTTGAAAATATGTCTTCTTGAAGTAATTTCGAGAAATTGACGTTTTAAGTTTCTGTTTCTAAATTCAAACGGTTGTATCTTCGCCAATAATTGTCAAAAGTTAGAATTTCTTTCAACATTATGAAGCCCTTTTTATATATATTGATTCTGCATCAAAAGTTGAAAATATGTCTTCTTGAAGTAATTTCGAGAAATTGACGTTTTAAGTTTCTGTTTCTAAATTCAAACGGTTGTATCTTCGCCAATAATTGTCAAAAGTTAGAATTTCTTTCAACATTATGAAGCCCTTTTTATATATATTGATTCTGCATCAAAAGTTGAAAATATGTCTTCTTGAAGTAATTTCGAGAAATTGACGTTTTAAGTTTCTGTTTCTAAATTCAAACGGTTGTATCTTCGCCAATAATTGTCAAAAGTTAGAATTTCTTTCAACATTATGAAGCCCTTCTAAAATAGAATTTCTTTCAACATTATGAAGCCCTTTTTATATATATTGATTCTGCATCAAAAGTTGAAAATATGTCTTCTTGAAGTAATTTCGAGAAATTGACGTTTTAAGTTTCTGTTTCTAAATTCAAACGGTTGTATCTTCGCCAATAATTGTCAAAAGTTAGAATTTCTTTCAACATTATGAAGCCCTTTTTATATATATTGATTCTGCATCAAAAGTTGAAAATATGTCTTCTTGAAGTAATTTCGAGAAATTGACGTTTTAAGTTTCTGTTTCTAAATTCAAACGGTTGTATCTTCGCCAATAATTGTCAAAAGTTAGAATTTCTTTCAACATTATGAAGCCCTTTTTATATATATTGATTCTGCATCAAAAGTTGAAAATATGTCTTCTTGAAGTAATTTCGAGAAATTGACGTTTTAAGTTTCTGTTTCTAAATTCAAACGGTTGTATCTTCGCCAATAATTGTCAAAAGTTAGAATTTCTTTCAACATTATGAAGCCCTTTTTATATATATTGATTCTGCATCAAAAGTTGAAAATATGTCTTCTTGAAGTAATTTCGAGAAATTGACGTTTTAAGTTTCTGTTTCTAAATTCAAACGGTTGTATCTTCGCCAATAATTGTCAAAAGTTAGAATTTCTTTCAAACATTATGAAGCCCTTTTTATATATATTGATTCTGCATCAAAAGTTGAAAATATGTCTTCTTGAAGTAATTTCGAGAAATTGACGTTTTAAGTTTCTGTTTCTAAATTCAAACGGTTGTATCTTCGCCAATAATTGTCAAAAGTTAGAATTTCTTTCAACATTATGAAGCCCTTTTTATATATATTGATTCTGCATCAAAAGTTGAAAATATGTCTTCTTGAAGTAATTTCGAGAAATTGACGTTTTAAGTTTCTGTTTCTAAATTCAAACGGTTGTATCTTCGCCAATAATTGTCAAAAGTTAGAATTTCTTTCAACATTATGAAGCCCTTTTTATATATATTGATTCTGCATCAAAAGTTGAAAATATGTCTTCTTGAAGTAATTTCGAGAAATTGACGTTTTAAGTTTCTGTTTCTAAATTCAAACGGTTGTATCTTCGCCAATAATTGTCAAAAGTTAGAATTTCTTTCAACATTATGAAGCCCTTTTTATATATATTGATTCTGCATCAAAAGTTGAAAATATGTCTTCTTGAAGTAATTTCGAGAAATTGACGTTTTAAGTTTCTGTTTCTAAATTCAAACGGTTGTATCTTCGCCAATAATTGTCAAAAGTTAGAATTTCTTTCAACATTATGAAGCCCTTTTTATATATATTGATTCTGCATCAAAAGTTGAAAATATGTCTTCTTGAAGTAATTTCGAGAAATTGACGTTTTAAGTTTCTGTTTCTAAATTCAAACGGTTGTATCTTCGCCAATAATTGTCAAAAGTTAGAATTTCTTTCAACATTATGAAGCCCTTTTTATATATATTGATTCTGCATCAAAAGTTGAAAATATGTCTTCTTGAAGTAATTTCGAGAAATTGACGTTTTAAGTTTCTGTTTCTAAATTCAAACGGTTGTATCTTCGCCAATAATTGTCAAAAGTTAGAATTTCTTTCAAAATTATGAAGCCCTTTTTATATATATTGATTCTGCATCAAAAGTTGAAAATATGTCTTCTTGAAGTAATTTCGAGAAATTGACGTTTTAAGTTTCTGTTTCTAAATTCAAACGGTTGTATCTTCGCCAATAATTGTCAAAAGTTAGAATTTCTTTCAACATTATGAAGCCCTTTTTATATATATTGATTCTGCATCAAAAGTTGAAAATATGTCTTCTTGAAGTAATTTCGAGAAATTGACGTTTTAAGTTTCTGTTTCTAAATTCAAACGGTTGTATCTTCGCCAATAATTGTCAAAAGTTAGAATTTCTTTCAAACATTATGAAGCCCTTTTTATATATATTGATTCTGCATCAAAAGTTGAAAATATGTCTTCTTGAAGTAATTTCGAGAAATTGACGTTTTAAGTTTCTGTTTCTAAATTCAAACGGTTGTATCTTCGCCAATAATTGTCAAAAGTTAGAATTTCTTTCAACATTATGAAGCCCTTTTTATATATATTGATTCTGCATCAAAAGTTGAAAATATGTCTTCTTGAAGTAATTTCGAGAAATTGACGTTTTAAGTTTCTGTTTCTAAATTCAAACGGTTGTATCTTCGCCAATAATTGTCAAAAGTTAGAATTTCTTTCAACATTATGAAGCCCTTTTTATATATATTGATTCTGCATCAAAAGTTGAAAATATGTCTTCTTGAAGTAATTTCGAGAAATTGACGTTTTAAGTTTCTGTTTCTAAATTCAAACGGTTGTATCTTCGCCAATAATTGTCAAAAGTTAGAATTTCTTTCAAACATTATGAAGCCCTTTTTATATATATTGATTCTGCATCAAAAGTTGAAAATATGTCTTCTTGAAGTAATTTCGAGAAATTGACGTTTTAAGTTTCTGTTTCTAAATTCAAACGGTTGTATCTTCGCCAATAATTGTCAAAAGTTAGAATTTCTTTCAAAATTATGAAGCCCTTTTTATATATATTGATTCTGCATCAAAAGTTGAAAATATGTCTTCTTGAAGTAATTTCGAGAAATTGACGTTTTAAGTTTCTGTTTCTAAATTCAAACGGTTGTATCTTCGCCAATAATTGTCAAAAGTTAGAATTTCTTTCAACATTATGAAGCCCTTTTTATATATATTGATTCTGCATCAAAAGTTGAAAATATGTCTTCTTGAAGTAATTTCGAGAAATTGACGTTTTAAGTTTCTGTTTCTAAATTCAAACGGTTGTATCTTCGCCAATAATTGTCAAAAGTTAGAATTTCTTTCAAACATTATGAAGCCCTTTTTATATATATTGATTCTGCATCAAAAGTTGAAAATATGTCTTCTTGAAGTAATTTCGAGAAATTGACGTTTTAAGTTTCTGTTTCTAAATTCAAACGGTTGTATCTTCGCCAATAATTGTCAAAAGTTAGAATTTCTTTCAACATTATGAAGCCCTTTTTATATATATTGATTCTGCATCAAAAGTTGAAAATATGTCTTCTTGAAGTAATTTCGAGAAATTGACGTTTTAAGTTTCTGTTTCTAAATTCAAACGGTTGTATCTTCGCCAATAATTGTCAAAAGTTAGAATTTCTTTCAACATTATGAAGCCCTTTTTATATATATTGATTCTGCATCAAAAGTTGAAAATATGTCTTCTTGAAGTAATTTCGAGAAATTGACGTTTTAAGTTTCTGTTTCTAAATTCAAACGGTTGTATCTTCGCCAATAATTGTCAAAAGTTAGAATTTCTTTCAAACATTATGAAGCCCTTTTTATATATATTGATTCTGCATCAAAAGTTGAAAATATGTCTTCTTGAAGTAATTTCGAGAAATTGACGTTTTAAGTTTCTGTTTCTAAATTCAAACGGTTGTATCTTCGCCAATAATTGTCAAAAGTTAGAATTTCTTTCAAAATTATGAAGCCCTTTTTATATATATTGATTCTGCATCAAAAGTTGAAAATATGTCTTCTTGAAGTAATTTCGAGAAATTGACGTTTTAAGTTTCTGTTTCTAAATTCAAACGGTTGTATCTTCGCCAATAATTGTCAAAAGTTAGAATTTCTTTCAAAATTATGAAGCCCTTTTTATATATATTGATTCTGCATCAAAAGTTGAAAATATGTCTTCTTGAAGTAATTTCGAGAAATTGACGTTTTAAGTTTCTGTTTCTAAATTCAAACGGTTGTATCTTCGCCAATAATTGTCAAAAGTTAGAATTTCTTTCAAAATTATGAAGCCCTTTTTATATATATTGATTCTGCATCAAAAGTTGAAAATATGTCTTCTTGAAGTAATTTCGAGAAATTGACGTTTTAAGTTTCTGTTTCTAAATTCAAACGGTTGTATCTTCGCCAATAATTGTCAAAAGTTAGAATTTCTTTCAAACATTATGAAGCCCTTTTTATATATATTGATTCTGCATCAAAAGTTGAAAATATGTCTTCTTGAAGTAATTTCGAGAAATTGACGTTTTAAGTTTCTGTTTCTAAATTCAAACGGTTGTATCTTCGCCAATAATTGTCAAAAGTTAGAATTTCTTTCAAAATTATGAAGCCCTTTTTATATATATTGATTCTGCATCAAAAGTTGAAAATATGTCTTCTTGAAGTAATTTCGAGAAATTGACGTTTTAAGTTTCTGTTTCTAAATTCAAACGGTTGTATCTTCGCCAATAATTGTCAAAAGTTAGAATTTCTTTCAACATTATGAAGCCCTTTTTATATATATTGATTCTGCATCAAAAGTTGAAAATATGTCTTCTTGAAGTAATTTCGAGAAATTGACGTTTTAAGTTTCTGTTTCTAAATTCAAACGGTTGTATCTTCGCCAATAATTGTCAAAAGTTAGAATTTCTTTCAAACATTATGAAGCCCTTTTTATATATATTGATTCTGCATCAAAAGTTGAAAATATGTCTTCTTGAAGTAATTTCGAGAAATTGACGTTTTAAGTTTCTGTTTCTAAATTCAAACGGTTGTATCTTCGCCAATAATTGTCAAAAGTTAGAATTTCTTTCAAAATTATGAAGCCCTTTTTATATATATTGATTCTGCATCAAAAGTTGAAAATATGTCTTCTTGAAGTAATTTCGAGAAATTGACGTTTTAAGTTTCTGTTTCTAAATTCAAACGGTTGTATCTTCGCCAATAATTGTCAAAAGTTAGAATTTCTTTCAAAATTATGAAGCCCTTTTTATATATATTGATTCTGCATCAAAAGTTGAAAATATGTCTTCTTGAAGTAATTTCGAGAAATTGACGTTTTAAGTTTCTGTTTCTAAATTCAAACGGTTGTATCTTCGCCAATAATTGTCAAAAGTTAGAATTTCTTTCAAAATTATGAAGCCCTTTTTATATATATTGATTCTGCATCAAAAGTTGAAAATATGTCTTCTTGAAGTAATTTCGAGAAATTGACGTTTTAAGTTTCTGTTTCTAAATTCAAACGGTTGTATCTTCGCCAATAATTGTCAAAAGTTAGAATTTCTTTCAACATTATGAAGCCCTTTTTTATATATATTGATTCTGCATCAAAAGTTGAAAATATGTCTTCTTGAAGTAATTTCGAGAAATTGACGTTTTAAGTTTCTGTTTCTAAATTCAAACGGTTGTATCTTCGCCAATAATTGTCAAAAGTTAGAATTTCTTTCAAAATTATGAAGCCCTTTTTATATATATTGATTCTGCATCAAAAGTTGAAAATATGTCTTCTTGAAGTAATTTCGAGAAATTGACGTTTTAAGTTTCTGTTTCTAAATTCAAACGGTTGTATCTTCGCCAATAATTGTCAAAAGTTAGAATTTCTATCAAAATTATGAAGCCCTTTTTATATATATTGATTCTGCATCAAAAGTTGAAAATATGTCTTCATGAAGTAATTTCGAGAAATTAACGTATTAAGTTTCTGTTTCTAAATTCGAACGGTTGTATCTTCGCCAATAATTGTCAAAAGTTAGAATTTCTTTCAACATTATGAAGCCCTTTTTATATATATTGATTCTGCATCAAAAGTTGAAAATATGTCTTCTTGAAGTAATTTCGAGAAATTGACGTATTAAGTTTCTGTTTCTAAATTCAAACGGTTGTATCTTTGCCAATAATTGTCAAAAGTTAGAATTTCTTTCAACATTATGAAGCCCTTTTTATATATATTGATTCTGCATCAAAAGTTGAAAATATGTCTTCTTGAAGTAATTTCGAGAAATTGACGTTTTAAGTTTCTGTTTCTAAATTCAAACGGTTGTATCTTCGCCAATAATTGTCAAAAGTTAGAATTTCTTTCAACATTATGAAGCCCTTTTTATATATATTGATTCTGCATCAAAAGTTGAAAATATGTCTTCTTGAAGTAATTTCGAGAAATTGACGTTTTAAGTTTCTGTTTCTAAATTCAAACAGCTGTATCTTTGCCAGTAATTGTCAAAAGTTAGAATTTCTTTCAAAATTATGAAGCCCTTTTTATATATATTGATTCTGCATCAAAAGTTGAAAATATGTCTTCTTGAAGTAATTTCGAGAAATTGACGTATTAAGTTTCTGTTTCTAAATTCAAACGGTTGTATCTTTGCCAGTAATTGTCAAAAGTTAGAATTTCTTTCAAAATTATGAAGCCCTTTTTATATATATTGATTCTGCATCAAAAGTTGAAAATATGTCTTCTTGAAGTAATTTCGAGAAATTGACGTTTTAAGTTTCTGTTTCTAAATTCAAACGGTTGTATCTTCGCCAATAATTGTCAAAAGTTAGAATTTCTTTCAACATTATGAAGCCCTTTTTATATATATTGATTCTGCATCAAAAGTTGAAAATATGTCTTCTTGAAGTAATTTCGAGAAATTGACGTTTTAAGTTTCTGTTTCTAAATTCAAACGGTTGTATCTTCGCCAATAATTGTCATAAGTTAGAATTTCTTTCAAAATTATGAAGCCCTTTTTATATATATTGATTCTGCATCAAAAGTTGAAAATATGTCTTCTTGAAGTAATTTCGAGAAATTGACGTTTTAAGTTTCTGTTTCTAAATTCAAACGGTTGTATCTTCGCCAATAATTGTCAAAAGTTAGAATTTCTTTCAACATTATGAAGCCCTTTTTATATATATTGATTCTGCATCAAAAGTTGAAAATATGTCTTCTTGAAGTAATTTCGAGAAATTGACGTTTTAAGTTTCTGTTTCTAAATTCAAACGGTTGTATCTTCGCCAATAATTGTCAAAAGTTAGAATTTCTTTCAAAATTATGAAGCCCTTTTTATATATATTGATTCTGCATCAAAAGTTGAAAATATGTCTTCTTGAAGTAATTTCGAGAAATTGACGTTTTAAGTTTCTGTTTCTAAATTCAAACGGTTGTATCTTCGCCAATAATTGTCAAAAGTTAGAATTTCTTTCAAACATTATGAAGCCCTTTTTATATATATTGATTCTGCATCAAAAGTTGAAAATATGTCTTCTTGAAGTAATTTCGAGAAATTGACGTTTTAAGTTTCTGTTTCTAAATTCAAACGGTTGTATCTTCGCCAATAATTGTCAAAAGTTAGAATTTCTTTCAAAATTATGAAGCCCTTTTTATATATATTGATTCTGCATCAAAAGTTGAAAATATGTCTTCTTGAAGTAATTTCGAGAAATTGACGTTTTAAGTTTCTGTTTCTAAATTCAAACGGTTGTATCTTCGCCAATAATTGTCAAAAGTTAGAATTTCTTTCAAACATTATGAAGCCCTTTTTATATATATTGATTCTGCATCAAAAGTTGAAAATATGTCTTCTTGAAGTAATTTCGAGAAATTGACGTTTTAAGTTTCTGTTTCTAAATTCAAACGGTTGTATCTTCGCCAATAATTGTCAAAAGTTAGAATTTCTTTCAACATTATGAAGCCCTTTTTATATATATTGATTCTGCATCAAAAGTTGAAAATATGTCTTCTTGAAGTAATTTCGAGAAATTGACGTTTTAAGTTTCTGTTTCTAAATTCAAACGGTTGTATCTTCGCCAATAATTGTCAAAAGTTAGAATTTCTTTCAAAATTATGAAGCCCTTTTTATATATATTGATTCTGCATCAAAAGTTGAAAATATGTCTTCTTGAAGTAATTTCGAGAAATTGACGTTTTAAGTTTCTGTTTCTAAATTCAAACGGTTGTATCTTCGCCAATAATTGTCAAAAGTTAGAATTTCTTTCAAAATTATGAAGCCCTTTTTATATATATTGATTCTGCATCAAAAGTTGAAAATATGTCTTCTTGAAGTAATTTCGAGAAATTGACGTTTTAAGTTTCTGTTTCTAAATTCAAACGGTTGTATCTTCGCCAATAATTGTCAAAAGTTAGAATTTCTTTCAACATTATGAAGCCCTTTTTATATATATTGATTCTGCATCAAAAGTTGAAAATATGTCTTCTTGAAGTAATTTCGAGAAATTGACGTTTTAAGTTTCTGTTTCTAAATTCAAACGGTTGTATCTTCGCCAATAATTGTCAAAAGTTAGAATTTCTTTCAACATTATGAAGCCCTTTTTATATATATTGATTCTGCATCAAAAGTTGAAAATATGTCTTCTTGAAGTAATTTCGAGAAATTGACGTTTTAAGTTTCTGTTTCTAAATTCAAACGGTTGTATCTTCGCCAATAATTGTCAAAAGTTAGAATTTCTTTCAAAATTATGAAGCCCTTTTTATATATATTGATTCTGCATCAAAAGTTGAAAATATGTCTTCTTGAAGTAATTTCGAGAAATTGACGTTTTAAGTTTCTGTTTCTAAATTCAAACGGTTGTATCTTCGCCAATAATTGTCAAAAGTTAGAATTTCTTTCAAACATTATGAAGCCCTTTTTATATATATTGATTCTGCATCAAAAGTTGAAAATATGTCTTCTTGAAGTAATTTCGAGAAATTGACGTTTTAAGTTTCTGTTTCTAAATTCAAACGGTTGTATCTTCGCCAATAATTGTCAAAAGTTAGAATTTCTTTCAACATTATGAAGCCCTTTTTATATATATTGATTCTGCATCAAAAGTTGAAAATATGTCTTCTTGAAGTAATTTCGAGAAATTGACGTTTTAAGTTTCTGTTTCTAAATTCAAACGGTTGTATCTTCGCCAATAATTGTCAAAAGTTAGAATTTCTTTCAACATTATGAAGCCCTTTTTATATATATTGATTCTGCATCAAAAGTTGAAAATATGTCTTCTTGAAGTAATTTCGAGAAATTGACGTTTTAAGTTTCTGTTTCTAAATTCAAACGGTTGTATCTTCGCCAATAATTGTCAAAAGTTAGAATTTCTTTCAACATTATGAAGCCCTTTTTATATATATTGATTCTGCATCAAAAGTTGAAAATATGTCTTCTTGAAGTAATTTCGAGAAATTGACGTTTTAAGTTTCTGTTTCTAAATTCAAACGGTTGTATCTTCGCCAATAATTGTCAAAAGTTAGAATTTCTTTCAACATTATGAAGCCCTTTTTATATATATTGATTCTGCATCAAAAGTTGAAAATATGTCTTCTTGAAGTAATTTCGAGAAATTGACGTTTTAAGTTTCTGTTTCTAAATTCAAACGGTTGTATCTTCGCCAATAATTGTCAAAAGTTAGAATTTCTTTCAAAATTATGAAGCCCTTTTTATATATATTGATTCTGCATCAAAAGTTGAAAATATGTCTTCTTGAAGTAATTTCGAGAAATTGACGTTTTAAGTTTCTGTTTCTAAATTCAAACGGTTGTATCTTCGCCAATAATTGTCAAAAGTTAGAATTTCTTTCAACATTATGAAGCCCTTTTTATATATATTGATTCTGCATCAAAAGTTGAAAATATGTCTTCTTGAAGTAATTTCGAGAAATTGACGTTTTAAGTTTCTGTTTCTAAATTCAAACGGTTGTATCTTCGCCAATAATTGTCAAAAGTTAGAATTTCTTTCAACATTATGAAGCCCTTTTTATATATATTGATTCTGCATCAAAAGTTGAAAATATGTCTTCTTGAAGTAATTTCGAGAAATTGACGTTTTAAGTTTCTGTTTCTAAATTCAAACGGTTGTATCTTCGCCAATAATTGTCAAAAGTTAGAATTTCTTTCAACATTATGAAGCCCTTTTTATATATATTGATTCTGCATCAAAAGTTGAAAATATGTCTTCTTGAAGTAATTTCGAGAAATTGACGTTTTAAGTTTCTGTTTCTAAATTCAAACGGTTGTATCTTCGCCAATAATTGTCAAAAGTTAGAATTTCTTTCAAACATTATGAAGCCCTTTTTATATATATTGATTCTGCATCAAAAGTTGAAAATATGTCTTCTTGAAGTAATTTCGAGAAATTGACGTTTTAAGTTTCTGTTTCTAAATTCAAACGGTTGTATCTTCGCCAATAATTGTCAAAAGTTAGAATTTCTTTCAAAATTATGAAGCCCTTTTTATATATATTGATTCTGCATCAAAAGTTGAAAATATGTCTTCTTGAAGTAATTTCGAGAAATTGACGTTTTAAGTTTCTGTTTCTAAATTCAAACGGTTGTATCTTCGCCAATAATTGTCAAAAGTTAGAATTTCTTTCAAAATTATGAAGCCCTTTTTATATATATTGATTCTGCATCAAAAGTTGAAAATATGTCTTCTTGAAGTAATTTCGAGAAATTGACGTTTTAAGTTTCTGTTTCTAAATTCAAACGGTTGTATCTTCGCCAATAATTGTCAAAAGTTAGAATTTCTTTCAACATTATGAAGCCCTTTTTATATATATTGATTCTGCATCAAAAGTTGAAAATATGTCTTCTTGAAGTAATTTCGAGAAATTGACGTTTTAAGTTTCTGTTTCTAAATTCAAACGGTTGTATCTTCGCCAATAATTGTCAAAAGTTAGAATTTCTTTCAACATTATGAAGCCCTTTTTTATATATATTGATTCTGCATCAAAAGTTGAAAATATGTCTTCTTGAAGTAATTTCGAGAAATTGACGTTTTAAGTTTCTGTTTCTAAATTCAAACGGTTGTATCTTCGCCAATAATTGTCAAAAGTTAGAATTTCTTTCAAAATTATGAAGCCCTTTTTATATATATTGATTCTGCATCAAAAGTTGAAAATATGTCTTCATGAAGTAATTTCGAGAAATTAACGTTTTAAGTTTCTGTTTCTAAATTCAAACGGTTGTATCTTCGCCAATAATTGTCAAAAGTTAGAATTTCTTTCAACATTATGAAGCCCTTTTTATATATATTGATTCTGTTTCAAAAGTTGAAAATATGTCTTCTTGAAGTAATTTCGAGAAATTGACGTTTTAAGTTTCTGTTTCTAAATTCAAACGGTTGTATCTTCGCAATAATTGTCAAAGTTAGAATTTCTTTCAAACATTGCGAAGCCCTTTTTGAGCATATATTGATTCTGCATCAAAAGTTGAAAATATGTCTTCTTGAAGTAATTTCGAGAAATTGACGTTTAAAGTTTCTGTTTCTAAATTCAAACGGTTGTATCTTCGCCAATAATTGTCAAAAGTTAGAATTTCTATCAAAATTATGAAGCCCTTTTTTTTATGTATATTGATCTGCATCAAAAGTTGAAAATATGTCTTCATGAAGTAATTTCAGAAATTAACGTTTTAAGTTTCAGTTTCTAAATTCAAACGGTTGTATCTTCGCCAATAATTGTCAAAAGTTAGAATTTCTTTCAACATTATGAAGCCCTTTTTATATATATTGATTCTTCATCAAAAGTTGAAAATATGTCTTCTTGAAGTAATTTTGAGAAATTGACGTTTTAAGTTTCTGTTTCTAAATTCAAACGGTTGTATCTTCGCTAATAATTCGTCAAAAGTTCGAATTTCTTTCAAAATTATGAAGCACTTTTTATATATATTGATTCTGCATCAAAAGTTGAAAATATGTCTTCTTGAAGTAATTTCGAGAAATTGACGTTTTAAGTTTCCGCTTCTAAATTCAAACGGTTGTATCTTCGCCAATATTTGTCAAAAGTTAGAATTTCTATCAGCCGTCAGTTCTTTTGCGTATATTGATTCTGCATCAAAAGTTGGAAAATATGTCTTCATATAATTATAATTAACGTTTTAAGTTTCTGTTTCTAAATTCAAATGGTTGTATCTTCGATAATAATTGTCAAGGAATTTCTTTCAAAATTATGAAGCCCTTTTTTATATATATTGATTCTGCATCAAAAGTTGAAAATATGTCTTCTTGAAGTAATTTCGAGAAATTGACGTTTTAAGTTTCTGTTTCTAAACTTAAATGGTTATTCGCCAATAATTGTCAAAGTTAGAATTTCTTTTCACATTATGAAGCCCTTTTATATATATTGATTCTGCATCAAAAGTTGAAAATATGTCTTCTTGAAGTAATTTCGAGATATTTATTTTAAGTTTCTGTTTCTAAATTCAAACGGCTAGACTGGATAATAATTGTCAAGTTGTTAACTTCTTTCAAAATTATGAAGCCCATATATATTGATTCTGCATCAAAAGTTGAAAATAATATGTTCCTTGAAGTAATTTCGAGAAATTGATGCCTTTAAGTTTCTGTTTCTAAATTCAAACGGTCATCTTCGCCAATAATTGTCAAAAGAATTTCTTTCAAAATTATGAAGCACTTTTATATATATTGATTCCCACATCAAAAGTTGAAAATATGTCTTCTTGAAGTAATTTTAGAAATTGACGTTTTAAGTTTCTGTTTCGTAATTCAAACGGTTGTATCTTCGCCAATAATTACTAAAAGTGAATTTCGACAAAATTATGCTTCTCCTTTTTATGGGTATATTGATTCTGCATCAAAAAGTTGAAAATATGTCTTCATGAAGAATTTCGGAGAAATTAACGTTTTAAGTTTCTGTTTCTAAATTCAAACGGTTGTATCTTCGCCAATAATTGTCAAAAGTTAGAATTTCTTTCAACATTATGAAGCCCTTTTTATATATATTGATTCTGCATCAAAAGTTGAAAATATGTCTTCTTGAAGTAATTTCGAGAAATTGACGTTTTAAGTTTCTGTTTCTAAATTCAAACGGTTGTATCTTCGCCAATAATTGTCAAAAGTTAGAATTTCTTTCAAAATTATGAAGCCCTTTTTATATATATTGATTCTGCATCAAAAGTTGAAAATATGTCTTCTTGAAGTAATTTCGAGAAATTGACGTTTTAAGTTTCTGTTTCTAAATTCAAACGGTTGTATCTTCGCCAATAATTGTCAAAAGTTAGAATTTCTTTCAAAATTATGAAGCCCTTTTTATATATATTGATTCTGCATCAAAAGTTGAAAATATGTCTTCTTGAAGTAATTTCGAGAAATTGACGTTTTAAGTTTCTGTTTCTAAATTCAAACGGTTGTATCTTCGCCAATAATTGTCAAAAGTTAGAATTTCTTTCAAAATTATGAAGCCCTTTTTATATATATTGATTCTGCATCAAAAGTTGAAAATATGTCTTCTTGAAGTAATTTCGAGAAATTGACGTTTTAAGTTTCTGTTTCTAAATTCAAACGGTTGTATCTTCGCCAATAATTGTCAAAAGTTAGAATTTCTTTCAAAATTATGAAGCCCTTTTTATATATATTGATTCTGCATCAAAAGTTGAAAATATGTCTTCTTGAAGTAATTTCGAGAAATTGACGTTTTAAGTTTCTGTTTCTAAATTCAAACGGTTGTATCTTCGCCAATAATTGTCAAAAGTTAGAATTTCTTTCAACATTATGAAGCCCTTTTTATATATATTGATTCTGCATCAAAAGTTGAAAATATGTCTTCTTGAAGTAATTTCGAGAAATTGACGTTTTAAGTTTCTGTTTCTAAATTCAAACGGTTGTATCTTCGCCAATAATTGTCAAAAGTTAGAATTTCTTTCAACATTATGAAGCCCTTTTTATATATATTGATTCTGCATCAAAAGTTGAAAATATGTCTTCTTGAAGTAATTTCGAGAAATTGACGTTTTAAGTTTCTGTTTCTAAATTCAAACGGTTGTATCTTCGCCAATAATTGTCAAAAGTTAGAATTTCTTTCAAACATTATGAAGCCCTTTTTATATATATTGATTCTGCATCAAAAGTTGAAAATATGTCTTCTTGAAGTAATTTCGAGAAATTGACGTTTTAAGTTTCTGTTTCTAAATTCAAACGGTTGTATCTTCGCCAATAATTGTCAAAAGTTAGAATTTCTTTCAAAATTATGAAGCCCTTTTTATATATATTGATTCTGCATCAAAAGTTGAAAATATGTCTTCTTGAAGTAATTTCGAGAAATTGACGTTTTAAGTTTCTGTTTCTAAATTCAAACGGTTGTATCTTCGCCAATAATTGTCAAAAGTTAGAATTTCTTTCAAAATTATGAAGCCCTTTTTATATATATTGATTCTGCATCAAAAGTTGAAAATATGTCTTCTTGAAGTAATTTCGAGAAATTGACGTTTTAAGTTTCTGTTTCTAAATTCAAACGGTTGTATCTTCGCCAATAATTGTCAAAAGTTAGAATTTCTTTCAAAATTATGAAGCCCTTTTTATATATATTGATTCTGCATCAAAAGTTGAAAATATGTCTTCTTGAAGTAATTTCGAGAAATTGACGTTTTAAGTTTCTGTTTCTAAATTCAAACGGTTGTATCTTCGCCAATAATTGTCAAAAGTTAGAATTTCTTTCAAACATTATGAAGCCCTTTTTATATATATTGATTCTGCATCAAAAGTTGAAAATATGTCTTCTTGAAGTAATTTCGAGAAATTGACGTTTTAAGTTTCTGTTTCTAAATTCAAACGGTTGTATCTTCGCCAATAATTGTCAAAAGTTAGAATTTCTTTCAAAATTATGAAGCCCTTTTTATATATATTGATTCTGCATCAAAAGTTGAAAATATGTCTTCTTGAAGTAATTTCGAGAAATTGACGTTTTAAGTTTCTGTTTCTAAATTCAAACGGTTGTATCTTCGCCAATAATTGTCAAAAGTTAGAATTTCTTTCAAAATTATGAAGCCCTTTTTATATATATTGATTCTGCATCAAAAGTTGAAAATATGTCTTCTTGAAGTAATTTCGAGAAATTGACGTTTTAAGTTTCTGTTTCTAAATTCAAACGGTTGTATCTTCGCCAATAATTGTCAAAAGTTAGAATTTCTTTCAAAATTATGAAGCCCTTTTTATATATATTGATTCTGCATCAAAAGTTGAAAATATGTCTTCTTGAAGTAATTTCGAGAAATTGACGTTTTAAGTTTCTGTTTCTAAATTCAAACGGTTGTATCTTCGCCAATAATTGTCAAAAGTTAGAATTTCTTTCAAAATTATGAAGCCCTTTTTATATATATTGATTCTGCATCAAAAGTTGAAAATATGTCTTCTTGAAGTAATTTCGAGAAATTGACGTTTTAAGTTTCTGTTTCTAAATTCAAACGGTTGTATCTTCGCCAATAATTGTCAAAAGTTAGAATTTCTTTCAAACATTATGAAGCCCTTTTTATATATATTGATTCTGCATCAAAAGTTGAAAATATGTCTTCTTGAAGTAATTTCGAGAAATTGACGTTTTAAGTTTCTGTTTCTAAATTCAAACGGTTGTATCTTCGCCAATAATTGTCAAAAGTTAGAATTTCTTTCAAACATTATGAAGCCCTTTTTATATATATTGATTCTGCATCAAAAGTTGAAAATATGTCTTCTTGAAGTAATTTCGAGAAATTGACGTTTTAAGTTTCTGTTTCTAAATTCAAACGGTTGTATCTTCGCCAATAATTGTCAAAAGTTAGAATTTCTTTCAAAATTATGAAGCCCTTTTTATATATATTGATTCTGCATCAAAAGTTGAAAATATGTCTTCTTGAAGTAATTTCGAGAAATTGACGTTTTAAGTTTCTGTTTCTAAATTCAAACGGTTGTATCTTCGCCAATAATTGTCAAAAGTTAGAATTTCTTTCAAAATTATGAAGCCCTTTTTATATATATTGATTCTGCATCAAAAGTTGAAAATATGTCTTCTTGAAGTAATTTCGAGAAATTGACGTTTTAAGTTTCTGTTTCTAAATTCAAACGGTTGTATCTTCGCCAATAATTGTCAAAAGTTAGAATTTCTTTCAAAATTATGAAGCCCTTTTTATATATATTGATTCTGCATCAAAAGTTGAAAATATGTCTTCTTGAAGTAATTTCGAGAAATTGACGTTTTAAGTTTCTGTTTCTAAATTCAAACGGTTGTATCTTAATTTTTTTAAAAGTTTTTTTTTTTTTTTTAATTTTGTTCTTCTTTTTTTATATTTTTTCTCCATAAAAGTTAAAATAGTTTCTTGTTTCTAAATTCAAACGGTTGTATCTTCGCCAATAATTGTCAAAAGTTAGAATTTCTTTCAAAATTATGAAGCCCTTTTTATATATATTGATTCTGCATCAAAAGTTGAAAATATGTCTTCTTGAAGTAATTTCGAGAAATTGACGTTTTAAGTTTCTGTTTCTAAATTCAAACGGTTGTATCTTCGCCAATAATTGTCAAAAGTTAGAATTTCTTTCAAAATTATGAAGCCCTTTTTATATATATTGATTCTGCATCAAAAGTTGAAAATATGTCTTCTTGAAGTAATTTCGAGAAATTGACGTTTTAAGTTTCTGTTTCTAAATTCAAACGGTTGTATCTTCGCCAATAATTGTCAAAAGTTAGAATTTCTTTCAAAATTATGAAGCCCTTTTTATATATATTGATTCTGCATCAAAAGTTGAAAATATGTCTTCTTGAAGTAATTTCGAGAAATTGACGTTTTAAGTTTCTGTTTCTAAATTCAAACGGTTGTATCTTCGCCAATAATTGTCAAAAGTTAGAATTTCTTTCAAAATTATGAAGCCCTTTTTATATATATTGATTCTGCATCAAAAGTTGAAAATATGTCTTCTTGAAGTAATTTCGAGAAATTGACGTTTTAAGTTTCTGTTTCTAAATTCAAACGGTTGTATCTTCGCCAATAATTGTCAAAAGTTAGAATTTCTTTCAAAATTATGAAGCCCTTTTTATATATATTGATTCTGCATCAAAAGTTGAAAATATGTCTTCTTGAAGTAATTTCGAGAAATTGACGTTTTAAGTTTCTGTTTCTAAATTCAAACGGTTGTATCTTCGCCAATAATTGTCAAAAGTTAGAATTTCTTTCAACATTATGAAGCCCTTTTTATATATATTGATTCTGCATCAAAAGTTGAAAATATGTCTTCTTGAAGTAATTTCGAGAAATTGACGTTTTAAGTTTCTGTTTCTAAATTCAAACGGTTGTATCTTCGCCAATAATTGTCAAAAGTTAGAATTTCTTTCAAAATTATGAAGCCCTTTTTATATATATTGATTCTGCATCAAAAGTTGAAAATATGTCTTCTTGAAGTAATTTCGAGAAATTGACGTTTTAAGTTTCTGTTTCTAAATTCAAACGGTTGTATCTTCGCCAATAATTGTCAAAAGTTAGAATTTCTTTCAAAATTATGAAGCCCTTTTTATATATATTGATTCTGCATCAAAAGTTGAAAATATGTCTTCTTGAAGTAATTTCGAGAAATTGACGTTTTAAGTTTCTGTTTCTAAATTCAAACGGTTGTATCTTCGCCAATAATTGTCAAAAGTTAGAATTTCTTTCAAAATTATGAAGCCCTTTTTATATATATTGATTCTGCATCAAAAGTTGAAAATATGTCTTCTTGAAGTAATTTCGAGAAATTGACGTTTTAAGTTTCTGTTTCTAAATTCAAACGGTTGTATCTTCGCCAATAATTGTCAAAAGTTAGAATTTCTTTCAAAATTATGAAGCCCTTTTTATATATATTGATTCTGCATCAAAAGTTGAAAATATGTCTTCTTGAAGTAATTTCGAGAAATTGACGTTTTAAGTTTCTGTTTCTAAATTCAAACGGTTGTATCTTCGCCAATAATTGTCATTTAAAGTTAGAATTTCTATCAAAATTATGAAGCCCTTTTTATATATATTGATTCTGCATCAAAAGTTGAAAATATGTCTTCATGAAGTAATTTCGAGAAATTAACGTTTTAAGTTTCTGTTTCTAAATTCAAACGGTTGTATCTTCGCCAATAATTGTCAAAAGTTAGAATTTCTTTCAAAATTATGAAGCCCTTTTTATATATATTGATTCTGCATCAAAAGTTGAAAATATGTCTTCTTGAAGTAATTTCGAGAAATTGACGTTTTAAGTTTCTGTTTCTAAATTCAAACGGTTGTATCTTCGCCAATAATTGTCAAAAGTTAGAATTTCTTTCAAAATTATGAAGCCCTTTTTATATATATTGATTCTGCATCAAAAGTTGAAAATATGTCTTCTTGAAGTAATTTCGAGAAATTGACGTTTTAAGTTTCTGTTTCTAAATTCAAACGGTTGTATCTTCGCCAATAATTGTCAAAAGTTAGAATTTCTTTCAAAATTATGAAGCCCTTTTTATATATATTGATTCTGCATCAAAAGTTGAAAATATGTCTTCTTGAAGTAATTTCGAGAAATTGACGTTTTAAGTTTCTGTTTCTAAATTCAAACGGTTGTATCTTCGCCAATAATTGTCAAAAGTTAGAATTTCTTTCAAAATTATGAAGCCCTTTTTATATATATTGATTCTGCATCAAAAGTTGAAAATATGTCTTCTTGAAGTAATTTCGAGAAATTGACGTTTTAAGTTTCTGTTTCTAAATTCAAACGGTTGTATCTTCGCCAATAATTGTCAAAAGTTAGAATTTCTTTCAAAATTATGAAGCCCTTTTTATATATATTGATTCTGCATCAAAAGTTGAAAATATGTCTTCTTGAAGTAATTTCGAGAAATTGACGTTTTAAGTTTCTGTTTCTAAATTCAAACGGTTGTATCTTCGCCAATAATTGTCAAAAGTTAGAATTTCTTTCAAAATTATGAAGCCCTTTTTATATATATTGATTCTGCATCAAAAGTTGAAAATATGTCTTCTTGAAGTAATTTCGAGAAATTGACGTTTTAAGTTTCTGTTTCTAAATTCAAACGGTTGTATCTTCGCCAATAATTGTCAAAAGTTAGAATTTCTTTCAAAATTATGAAGCCCTTTTTATATATATTGATTCTGCATCAAAAGTTGAAAATATGTCTTCTTGAAGTAATTTCGAGAAATTGACGTTTTAAGTTTCTGTTTCTAAATTCAAACGGTTGTATCTTCGCCAATAATTGTCAAAAGTTAGAATTTCTTTCAAAATTATGAAGCCCTTTTTATATATATTGATTCTGCATCAAAAGTTGAAAATATGTCTTCTTGAAGTAATTTCGAGAAATTGACGTTTTAAGTTTCTGTTTCTAAATTCAAACGGTTGTATCTTCGCCAATAATTGTCAAAAGTTAGAATTTCTTTCAAAATTATGAAGCCCTTTTTATATATATTGATTCTGCATCAAAAGTTGAAAATATGTCTTCTTGAAGTAATTTCGAGAAATTGACGTTTTAAGTTTCTGTTTCTAAATTCAAACGGTTGTATCTTCGCCAATAATTGTCAAAAGTTAGAATTTCTTTCAAAATTATGAAGCCCTTTTTATATATATTGATTCTGCATCAAAAGTTGAAAATATGTCTTCTTGAAGTAATTTCGAGAAATTGACGTTTTAAGTTTCTGTTTCTAAATTCAAACGGTTGTATCTTCGCCAATAATTGTCAAAAGTTAGAATTTCTTTCAAAATTATGAAGCCCTTTTTATATATATTGATTCTGCATCAAAAGTTGAAAATATGTCTTCTTGAAGTAATTTCGAGAAATTGACGTTTTAAGTTTCTGTTTCTAAATTCAAACGGTTGTATCTTCGCCAATAATTGTCAAAAGTTAGAATTTCTTTCAAAATTATGAAGCCCTTTTTATATATATTGATTCTGCATCAAAAGTTGAAAATATGTCTTCTTGAAGTAATTTCGAGAAATTGACGTTTTAAGTTTCTGTTTCTAAATTCAAACGGTTGTATCTTCGCCAATAATTGTCAAAAGTTAGAATTTCTTTCAACATTATGAAGCCCTTTTTATATATATTGATTCTGCATCAAAAGTTGAAAATATGTCTTCTTGAAGTAATTTCGAGAAATTGACGTTTTAAGTTTCTGTTTCTAAATTCAAACGGTTGTATCTTCGCCAATAATTGTCAAAAGTTAGAATTTCTTTCAAAATTATGAAGCCCTTTTTATATATATTGATTCTGCATCAAAAGTTGAAAATATGTCTTCTTGAAGTAATTTCGAGAAATTGACGTTTTAAGTTTCTGTTTCTAAATTCAAACGGTTGTATCTTCGCCAATAATTGTCAAAAGTTAGAATTTCTTTCAAAATTATGAAGCCCTTTTTATATATATTGATTCTGCATCAAAAGTTGAAAATATGTCTTCTTGAAGTAATTTCGAGAAATTGACGTTTTAAGTTTCTGTTTCTAAATTCAAACGGTTGTATCTTCGCCAATAATTGTCAAAAGTTAGAATTTCTTTCAAAATTATGAAGCCCTTTTTATATATATTGATTCTGCATCAAAAGTTGAAAATATGTCTTCTTGAAGTAATTTCGAGAAATTGACGTTTTAAGTTTCTGTTTCTAAATTCAAACGGTTGTATCTTCGCCAATAATTGTCAAAAGTTAGAATTTCTTTCAAAATTATGAAGCCCTTTTTATATATATTGATTCTGCATCAAAAGTTGAAAATATGTCTTCTTGAAGTAATTTCGAGAAATTGACGTTTTAAGTTTCTGTTTCTAAATTCAAACGGTTGTATCTTCGCCAATAATTGTCAAAAGTTAGAATTTCTTTCAAAATTATGAAGCCCTTTTTATATATATTGATTCTGCATCAAAAGTTGAAAATATGTCTTCTTGAAGTAATTTCGAGAAATTGACGTTTTAAGTTTCTGTTTCTAAATTCAAACGGTTGTATCTTCGCCAATAATTGTCAAAAGTTAGAATTTCTTTCAAAATTATGAAGCCCTTTTTATATATATTGATTCTGCATCAAAAGTTGAAAATATGTCTTCTTGAAGTAATTTCGAGAAATTGACGTTTTAAGTTTCTGTTTCTAAATTCAAACGGTTGTATCTTCGCCAATAATTGTCAAAAGTTAGAATTTCTTTCAAAATTATGAAGCCCTTTTTATATATATTGATTCTGCATCAAAAGTTGAAAATATGTCTTCTTGAAGTAATTTCGAGAAATTGACGTTTTAAGTTTCTGTTTCTAAATTCAAACGGTTGTATCTTCGCCAATAATTGTCAAAAGTTAGAATTTCTTTCAAAATTATGAAGCCCTTTTTATATATATTGATTCTGCATCAAAAGTTGAAAATATGTCTTCTTGAAGTAATTTCGAGAAATTGACGTTTTAAGTTTCTGTTTCTAAATTCAAACGGTTGTATCTTCGCCAATAATTGTCAAAAGTTAGAATTTCTTTCAAAATTATGAAGCCCTTTTTATATATATTGATTCTGCATCAAAAGTTGAAAATATGTCTTCTTGAAGTAATTTCGAGAAATTGACGTTTTAAGTTTCTGTTTCTAAATTCAAACGGTTGTATCTTCGCCAATAATTGTCAAAAGTTAGAATTTCTTTCAAAATTATGAAGCCCTTTTTATATATATTGATTCTGCATCAAAAGTTGAAAATATGTCTTCTTGAAGTAATTTCGAGAAATTGACGTTTTAAGTTTCTGTTTCTAAATTCAAACGGTTGTATCTTCGCCAATAATTGTCAAAAGTTAGAATTTCTTTCAAAATTATGAAGCCCTTTTTATATATATTGATTCTGCATCAAAAGTTGAAAATATGTCTTCTTGAAGTAATTTCGAGAAATTGACGTTTTAAGTTTCTGTTTCTAAATTCAAACGGTTGTATCTTCGCCAATAATTGTCAAAAGTTAGAATTTCTTTCAAAATTATGAAGCCCTTTTTATATATATTGATTCTGCATCAAAAGTTGAAAATATGTCTTCTTGAAGTAATTTCGAGAAATTGACGTTTTAAGTTTCTGTTTCTAAATTCAAACGGTTGTATCTTCGCCAATAATTGTCAAAAGTTAGAATTTCTTTCAAAATTATGAAGCCCTTTTTATATATATTGATTCTGCATCAAAAGTTGAAAATATGTCTTCTTGAAGTAATTTCGAGAAATTGACGTTTTAAGTTTCTGTTTCTAAATTCAAACGGTTGTATCTTCGCCAATAATTGTCAAAAGTTAGAATTTCTTTCAACATTATGAAGCCCTTTTTATATATATTGATTCTGCATCAAAAGTTGAAAATATGTCTTCTTGAAGTAATTTCGAGAAATTGACGTTTTAAGTTTCTGTTTCTAAATTCAAACGGTTGTATCTTCGCCAATAATTGTCAAAAGTTAGAATTTCTTTCAAAATTATGAAGCCCTTTTTATATATATTGATTCTGCATCAAAAGTTGAAAATATGTCTTCTTGAAGTAATTTCGAGAAATTGACGTTTTAAGTTTCTGTTTCTAAATTCAAACGGTTGTATCTTCGCCAATAATTGTCAAAAGTTAGAATTTCTTTCAACATTATGAAGCCCTTTTTATATATATTGATTCTGCATCAAAAGTTGAAAATATGTCTTCTTGAAGTAATTTCGAGAAATTGACGTTTTAAGTTTCAGTTTCTAAATTCAAACGGTTGTATCTTCGCCAATAATTGTCAAAAGTTAGAATTTCTATCAAAATTATGAAGCCCTTTTTATATATATTGATTCTGCATCAAAAGTTGAAAATATGTCTTCATGAAGTAATTTCGAGAAATTAACGTTTTAAGTTTCTGTTTCTAAATTCGAATGGTTGTATCTTCGCCAATAATTGTCAAAAGTTAGAATTTCTTTCAACATTATGAAGCCCTTTTTATATATATTGATTCTGCATCAAAAGTTGAAAATATGTCTTCTTGAAGTAATTTCGAGAAATTGACGTTTTAAGTTTCTGTTTCTAAATTCAAACGGTTGTATCTTCGCCAATAATTGTCAAAAGTTAGAATTTCTTTCAAAATTATGAAGCCCTTTTTATATATATTGATTCTGCATCAAAAGTTGAAAATATGTCTTCTTGAAGTAATTTCGAGAAATTGACGTTTTAAGTTTCTGTTTCTAAATTCAAACGGTTGTATCTTCGCCAATAATTGTCAAAAGTTAGAATTTCTTTCAAAATTATGAAGCCCTTTTTATATATATTGATTCTGCATCAAAAGTTGAAAATATGTCTTCTTGAAGTAATTTCGAGAAATTGACGTTTTAAGTTTCTGTTTCTAAATTCAAACGGTTGTATCTTCGCCAATAATTGTCAAAAGTTAGAATTTCTTTCAAAATTATGAAGCCCTTTTTATATATATTGATTCTGCATCAAAAGTTGAAAATATGTCTTCTTGAAGTAATTTCGAGAAATTGACGTTTTAAGTTTCTGTTTCTAAATTCAAACGGTTGTATCTTCGCCAATAATTGTCAAAAGTTAGAATTTCTTTCAAAATTATGAAGCCCTTTTTATATATATTGATTCTGCATCAAAAGTTGAAAATATGTCTTCTTGAAGTAATTTCGAGAAATTGACGTTTTAAGTTTCTGTTTCTAAATTCAAACGGTTGTATCTTCGCCAATAATTGTCAAAAGTTAGAATTTCTTTCAAAATTATGAAGCCCTTTTTATATATATTGATTCTGCATCAAAAGTTGAAAATATGTCTTCTTGAAGTAATTTCGAGAAATTGACGTTTTAAGTTTCTGTTTCTAAATTCAAACGGTTGTATCTTCGCCAATAATTGTCAAAAGTTAGAATTTCTTTCAAAATTATGAAGCCCTTTTTATATATATATTGATTCTGCATCAAAAGTTGAAAATATGTCTTCTTGAAGTAATTTCGAGAAATTGACGTTTTAAGTTTCTGTTTCTAAATTCAAACGGTTGTATCTTCGCCAATAATTGTCAAAAGTTAGAATTTCTTTCAAAATTATGAAGCCCTTTTTATATATATTGATTCTGCATCAAAAGTTGAAAATATGTCTTCTTGAAGTAATTTCGAGAAATTGACGTTTTAAGTTTCTGTTTCTAAATTCAAACGGTTGTATCTTCGCCAATAATTGTCAAAAGTTAGAATTTCTTTCAAAATTATGAAGCCCTTTTTATATATATTGATTCTGCATCAAAAGTTGAAAATATGTCTTCTTGAAGTAATTTCGAGAAATTGACGTTTTAAGTTTCTGTTTCTAAATTCAAACGGTTGTATCTTCGCCAATAATTGTCAAAAGTTAGAATTTCTTTCAAAATTATGAAGCCCTTTTTATATATATTGATTCTGCATCAAAAGTTGAAAATATGTCTTCTTGAAGTAATTTCGAGAAATTGACGTTTTAAGTTTCTGTTTCTAAATTCAAACGGTTGTATCTTCGCCAATAATTGTCAAAAGTTAGAATTTCTTTCAAAATTATGAAGCCCTTTTTATATATATTGATTCTGCATCAAAAGTTGAAAATATGTCTTCTTGAAGTAATTTCGAGAAATTGACGTTTTAAGTTTCTGTTTCTAAATTCAAACGGTTGTATCTTCGCCAATAATTGTCAAAAGTTAGAATTTCTTTCAAAATTATGAAGCCCTTTTTATATATATTGATTCTGCATCAAAAGTTGAAAATATGTCTTCTTGAAGTAATTTCGAGAAATTGACGTTTTAAGTTTCTGTTTCTAAATTCAAACGGTTGTATCTTCGCCAATAATTGTCAAAAGTTAGAATTTCTTTCAAAATTATGAAGCCCTTTTTATATATATTGATTCTGCATCAAAAGTTGAAAATATGTCTTCTT
The DNA here is from genome assembly GCA_018904325.1 of Drosophila murphyi. Taxonomy (NCBI): domain Eukaryota; kingdom Metazoa; phylum Arthropoda; class Insecta; order Diptera; family Drosophilidae; genus Drosophila; species Drosophila murphyi. The sequence continues at coordinate 7,999 of JAEIFX010000593.1, read as the reverse complement.
GAAGTAATTTCGAGAAATTGACGTTTTAAGTTTCTGTTTCTAAATTCAAACGGTTGTATCTTCGCCAATAATTGTCAAAAGTTAGAATTTCTTTCAAAATTATGAAGCCCTTTTTATATATATTGATTCTGCATCAAAAGTTGAAAATATGTCTTCTTGAAGTAATTTCGAGAAATTGACGTTTTAAGTTTCTGTTTCTAAATTCAAACGGTTGTATCTTCGCCAATAATTGTCAAAAGTTAGAATTTCTTTCAAAATTATGAAGCCCTTTTTATATATATTGATTCTGCATCAAAAGTTGAAAATATGTCTTCTTGAAGTAATTTCGAGAAATTGACGTTTTAAGTTTCTGTTTCTAAATTCAAACGGTTGTATCTTCGCCAATAATTGTCAAAAGTTAGAATTTCTTTCAAAATTATGAAGCCCTTTTTATATATATTGATTCTGCATCAAAAGTTGAAAATATGTCTTCTTGAAGTAATTTCGAGAAATTGACGTTTTAAGTTTCTGTTTCTAAATTCAAACGGTTGTATCTTCGCCAATAATTGTCAAAAGTTAGAATTTCTTTCAAAATTATGAAGCCCTTTTTATATATATTGATTCTGCATCAAAAGTTGAAAATATGTCTTCTTGAAGTAATTTCGAGAAATTGACGTTTTAAGTTTCTGTTTCTAAATTCAAACGGTTGTATCTTCGCCAATAATTGTCAAAAGTTAGAATTTCTTTCAAAATTATGAAGCCCTTTTTATATATATTGATTCTGCATCAAAAGTTGAAAATATGTCTTCTTGAAGTAATTTCGAGAAATTGACGTTTTAAGTTTCTGTTTCTAAATTCAAACGGTTGTATCTTCGCCAATAATTGTCAAAAGTTAGAATTTCTTTCAAAATTATGAAGCCCTTTTTATATATATTGATTCTGCATCAAAAGTTGAAAATATGTCTTCTTGAAGTAATTTCGAGAAATTGACGTTTTAAGTTTCTGTTTCTAAATTCAAACGGTTGTATCTTCGCCAATAATTGTCAAAAGTTAGAATTTCTTTCAAAATTATGAAGCCCTTTTTATATATATTGATTCTGCATCAAAAGTTGAAAATATGTCTTCTTGAAGTAATTTCGAGAAATTGACGTTTTAAGTTTCTGTTTCTAAATTCAAACGGTTGTATCTTCGCCAATAATTGTCAAAAGTTAGAATTTCTTTCAAAATTATGAAGCCCTTTTTATATATATTGATTCTGCATCAAAAGTTGAAAATATGTCTTCTTGAAGTAATTTCGAGAAATTGACGTTTTAAGTTTCTGTTTCTAAATTCAAACGGTTGTATCTTCGCCAATAATTGTCAAAAGTTAGAATTTCTTTCAAAATTATGAAGCCCTTTTTATATATATTGATTCTGCATCAAAAGTTGAAAATATGTCTTCTTGAAGTAATTTCGAGAAATTGACGTTTTAAGTTTCTGTTTCTAAATTCAAACGGTTGTATCTTCGCCAATAATTGTCAAAAGTTAGAATTTCTTTCAAAATTATGAAGCCCTTTTTATATATATTGATTCTGCATCAAAAGTTGAAAATATGTCTTCTTGAAGTAATTTCGAGAAATTGACGTTTTAAGTTTCTGTTTCTAAATTCAAACGGTTGTATCTTCGCCAATAATTGTCAAAAGTTAGAATTTCTTTCAAAATTATGAAGCCCTTTTTATATATATTGATTCTGCATCAAAAGTTGAAAATATGTCTTCTTGAAGTAATTTCGAGAAATTGACGTTTTAAGTTTCTGTTTCTAAATTCAAACGGTTGTATCTTCGCCAATAATTGTCAAAAGTTAGAATTTCTTTCAAAATTATGAAGCCCTTTTTATATATATTGATTCTGCATCAAAAGTTGAAAATATGTCTTCTTGAAGTAATTTCGAGAAATTGACGTTTTAAGTTTCTGTTTCTAAATTCAAACGGTTGTATCTTCGCCAATAATTGTCAAAAGTTAGAATTTCTTTCAAAATTATGAAGCCCTTTTTATATATATTGATTCTGCATCAAAAGTTGAAAATATGTCTTCTTGAAGTAATTTCGAGAAATTGACGTTTTAAGTTTCTGTTTCTAAATTCAAACGGTTGTATCTTCGCCAATAATTGTCAAAAGTTAGAATTTCTTTCAAAATTATGAAGCCCTTTTTATATATATTGATTCTGCATCAAAAGTTGAAAATATGTCTTCTTGAAGTAATTTCGAGAAATTGACGTTTTAAGTTTCTGTTTCTAAATTCAAACGGTTGTATCTTCGCCAATAATTGTCAAAAGTTAGAATTTCTTTCAAAATTATGAAGCCCTTTTTATATATATTGATTCTGCATCAAAAGTTGAAAATATGTCTTCTTGAAGTAATTTCGAGAAATTGACGTTTTAAGTTTCTGTTTCTAAATTCAAACGGTTGTATCTTCGCCAATAATTGTCAAAAGTTAGAATTTCTTTCAAAATTATGAAGCCCTTTTTATATATATTGATTCTGCATCAAAAGTTGAAAATATGTCTTCTTGAAGTAATTTCGAGAAATTGACGTTTTAAGTTTCTGTTTCTAAATTCAAACGGTTGTATCTTCGCCAATAATTGTCAAAAGTTAGAATTTCTTTCAAAATTATGAAGCCCTTTTTATATATATTGATTCTGCATCAAAAGTTGAAAATATGTCTTCTTGAAGTAATTTCGAGAAATTGACGTTTTAAGTTTCTGTTTCTAAATTCAAACGGTTGTATCTTCGCCAATAATTGTCAAAAGTTAGAATTTCTTTCAACATTATGAAGCCCTTTTTATATATATTGATTCTGCATCAAAAGTTGAAAATATGTCTTCTTGAAGTAATTTCGAGAAATTGACGTTTTTAGTTTCAGTTTCTAAATTCAAACGGTTGTATCTTCGCCAATAATTGTCAAAAGTTAGAATTTCTATCAAAATTATGAAGCCCTTTTTATATATATTGATTCTGCATCAAAAGTTGAAAATATGTCTTCATGAAGTAATTTCGAGAAATTAACGTATTAAGTTTCTGTTTCTAAATTCGAACGGTTGTATCTTCGCCAATAATTGTCAAAAGTTAGAATTTCTTTCAACATTATGAAGCCCTTTTTATATATATTGATTCTGCATCAAAAGTTGAAAATATGTCTTCTTGAAGTAATTTCGAGAAATTGACGTTTTAAGTTTCTGTTTCTAAATTCAAACGGTTGTATCTTCGCCAATAATTGTCAAAAGTTAGAATTTCTTTCAACATTATGAAGCCCTTTTTATATATATTGATTCTGCATCAAAAGTTGAAAATATGTCTTCTTGAAGTAATTTCGAGAAATTGACGTTTTAAGTTTCTGTTTCTAAATTCAAACGGTTGTATCTTCGCCAATAATTGTCAAAAGTTAGAATTTCTTTCAAAATTATGAAGCCCTTTTTATATATATTGATTCTGCATCAAAAGTTGAAAATATGTCTTCTTGAAGTAATTTCGAGAAATTGACGTTTTAAGTTTCTGTTTCTAAATTCAAACGGTTGTATCTTCGCCAATAATTGTCAAAAGTTAGAATTTCTTTCAAAATTATGAAGCCCTTTTTATATATATTGATTCTGCATCAAAAGTTGAAAATATGTCTTCTTGAAGTAATTTCGAGAAATTGACGTTTTAAGTTTCTGTTTCTAAATTCAAACGGTTGTATCTTCGCCAATAATTGTCAAAAGTTAGAATTTCTTTCAAACATTATGAAGCCCTTTTTATATATATTGATTCTGCATCAAAAGTTGAAAATATGTCTTCTTGAAGTAATTTCGAGAAATTGACGTTTTAAGTTTCTGTTTCTAAATTCAAACGGTTGTATCTTCGCCAATAATTGTCAAAAGTTAGAATTTCTTTCAAAATTATGAAGCCCTTTTTATATATATTGATTCTGCATCAAAAGTTGAAAATATGTCTTCTTGAAGTAATTTCGAGAAATTGACGTTTTAAGTTTCTGTTTCTAAATTCAAACGGTTGTATCTTCGCCAATAATTGTCAAAAGTTAGAATTTCTTTCAAAATTATGAAGCCCTTTTTATATATATTGATTCTGCATCAAAAGTTGAAAATATGTCTTCTTGAAGTAATTTCGAGAAATTGACGTTTTAAGTTTCTGTTTCTAAATTCAAACGGTTGTATCTTCGCCAATAATTGTCAAAAGTTAGAATTTCTTTCAAACATTATGAAGCCCTTTTTATATATATTGATTCTGCATCAAAAGTTGAAAATATGTCTTCTTGAAGTAATTTCGAGAAATTGACGTTTTAAGTTTCTGTTTCTAAATTCAAACGGTTGTATCTTCGCCAATAATTGTCAAAAGTTAGAATTTCTTTCAAAATTATGAAGCCCTTTTTATATATATTGATTCTGCATCAAAAGTTGAAAATATGTCTTCTTGAAGTAATTTCGAGAAATTGACGTTTTAAGTTTCTGTTTCTAAATTCAAACGGTTGTATCTTCGCCAATAATTGTCAAAAGTTAGAATTTCTTTCAAAATTATGAAGCCCTTTTTATATATATTGATTCTGCATCAAAAGTTGAAAATATGTCTTCTTGAAGTAATTTCGAGAAATTGACGTTTTAAGTTTCTGTTTCTAAATTCAAACGGTTGTATCTTCGCCAATAATTGTCAAAAGTTAGAATTTCTTTCAAAATTATGAAGCCCTTTTTATATATATTGATTCTGCATCAAAAGTTGAAAATATGTCTTCTTGAAGTAATTTCGAGAAATTGACGTTTTAAGTTTCTGTTTCTAAATTCAAACGGTTGTATCTTCGCCAATAATTGTCAAAAGTTAGAATTTCTTTCAAACATTATGAAGCCCTTTTTATATATATTGATTCTGCATCAAAAGTTGAAAATATGTCTTCTTGAAGTAATTTCGAGAAATTGACGTTTTAAGTTTCTGTTTCTAAATTCAAACGGTTGTATCTTCGCCAATAATTGTCAAAAGTTAGAATTTCTTTCAAAATTATGAAGCCCTTTTTATATATATTGATTCTGCATCAAAAGTTGAAAATATGTCTTCTTGAAGTAATTTCGAGAAATTGACGTTTTAAGTTTCTGTTTCTAAATTCAAACGGTTGTATCTTCGCCAATAATTGTCAAAAGTTAGAATTTCTTTCAAAATTATGAAGCCCTTTTTATATATATTGATTCTGCATCAAAAGTTGAAAATATGTCTTCTTGAAGTAATTTCGAGAAATTGACGTTTTAAGTTTCTGTTTCTAAATTCAAACGGTTGTATCTTCGCCAATAATTGTCAAAAGTTAGAATTTCTTTCAAACATTATGAAGCCCTTTTTATATATATTGATTCTGCATCAAAAGTTGAAAATATGTCTTCTTGAAGTAATTTCGAGAAATTGACGTTTTAAGTTTCTGTTTCTAAATTCAAACGGTTGTATCTTCGCCAATAATTGTCAAAAGTTAGAATTTCTTTCAAAATTATGAAGCCCTTTTTATATATATTGATTCTGCATCAAAAGTTGAAAATATGTCTTCTTGAAGTAATTTCGAGAAATTGACGTTTTAAGTTTCTGTTTCTAAATTCAAACGGTTGTATCTTCGCCAATAATTGTCAAAAGTTAGAATTTCTTTCAAAATTATGAAGCCCTTTTTATATATATTGATTCTGCATCAAAAGTTGAAAATATGTCTTCTTGAAGTAATTTCGAGAAATTGACGTTTTAAGTTTCTGTTTCTAAATTCAAACGGTTGTATCTTCGCCAATAATTGTCAAAAGTTAGAATTTCTTTCAAACATTATGAAGCCCTTTTTATATATATTGATTCTGCATCAAAAGTTGAAAATATGTCTTCTTGAAGTAATTTCGAGAAATTGACGTTTTAAGTTTCTGTTTCTAAATTCAAACGGTTGTATCTTCGCCAATAATTGTCAAAAGTTAGAATTTCTTTCAAAATTATGAAGCCCTTTTTATATATATTGATTCTGCATCAAAAGTTGAAAATATGTCTTCTTGAAGTAATTTCGAGAAATTGACGTTTTAAGTTTCTGTTTCTAAATTCAAACGGTTGTATCTTCGCCAATAATTGTCAAAAGTTAGAATTTCTTTCAAACATTATGAAGCCCTTTTTATATATATTGATTCTGCATCAAAAGTTGAAAATATGTCTTCTTGAAGTAATTTCGAGAAATTGACGTTTTAAGTTTCTGTTTCTAAATTCAAACGGTTGTATCTTCGCCAATAATTGTCAAAAGTTAGAATTTCTTTCAACATTATGAAGCCCTTTTTATATATATTGATTCTGCATCAAAAGTTGAAAATATGTCTTCTTGAAGTAATTTCGAGAAATTGACGTTTTAAGTTTCTGTTTCTAAATTCAAACGGTTGTATCTTCGCCAATAATTGTCAAAAGTTAGAATTTCTTTCAAAATTATGAAGCCCTTTTTATATATATTGATTCTGCATCAAAAGTTGAAAATATGTCTTCTTGAAGTAATTTCGAGAAATTGACGTTTTAAGTTTCTGTTTCTAAATTCAAACGGTTGTATCTTCGCCAATAATTGTCAAAAGTTAGAATTTCTTTCAAAATTATGAAGCCCTTTTTATATATATTGATTCTGCATCAAAAGTTGAAAATATGTCTTCTTGAAGTAATTTCGAGAAATTGACGTTTTAAGTTTCTGTTTCTAAATTCAAACGGTTGTATCTTCGCCAATAATTGTCAAAAGTTAGAATTTCTTTCAAAATTATGAAGCCCTTTTTATATATATTGATTCTGCATCAAAAGTTGAAAATATGTCTTCTTGAAGTAATTTCGAGAAATTGACGTTTTAAGTTTCTGTTTCTAAATTCAAACGGTTGTATCTTCGCCAATAATTGTCAAAAGTTAGAATTTCTTTCAAACATTATGAAGCCCTTTTTATATATATTGATTCTGCATCAAAAGTTGAAAATATGTCTTCTTGAAGTAATTTCGAGAAATTGACGTTTTAAGTTTCTGTTTCTAAATTCAAACGGTTGTATCTTCGCCAATAATTGTCAAAAGTTAGAATTTCTTTCAAAATTATGAAGCCCTTTTTATATATATTGATTCTGCATCAAAAGTTGAAAATATGTCTTCTTGAAGTAATTTCGAGAAATTGACGTTTTAAGTTTCTGTTTCTAAATTCAAACGGTTGTATCTTCGCCAATAATTGTCAAAAGTTAGAATTTCTTTCAAAATTATGAAGCCCTTTTTATATATATTGATTCTGCATCAAAAGTTGAAAATATGTCTTCTTGAAGTAATTTCGAGAAATTGACGTTTTAAGTTTCTGTTTCTAAATTCAAACGGTTGTATCTTCGCCAATAATTGTCAAAAGTTAGAATTTCTTTCAAAATTATGAAGCCCTTTTTATATATATTGATTCTGCATCAAAAGTTGAAAATATGTCTTCTTGAAGTAATTTCGAGAAATTGACGTTTTAAGTTTCTGTTTCTAAATTCAAACGGTTGTATCTTCGCCAATAATTGTCAAAAGTTAGAATTTCTTTCAAAATTATGAAGCCCTTTTTATATATATTGATTCTGCATCAAAAGTTGAAAATATGTCTTCTTGAAGTAATTTCGAGAAATTGACGTTTTAAGTTTCTGTTTCTAAATTCAAACGGTTGTATCTTCGCCAATAATTGTCAAAAGTTAGAATTTCTTTCAAAATTATGAAGCCCTTTTTATATATATTGATTCTGCATCAAAAGTTGAAAATATGTCTTCTTGAAGTAATTTCGAGAAATTGACGTTTTAAGTTTCTGTTTCTAAATTCAAACGGTTGTATCTTCGCCAATAATTGTCAAAAGTTAGAATTTCTTTCAAACATTATGAAGCCCTTTTTATATATATTGATTCTGCATCAAAAGTTGAAAATATGTCTTCTTGAAGTAATTTCGAGAAATTGACGTTTTAAGTTTCTGTTTCTAAATTCAAACGGTTGTATCTTCGCCAATAATTGTCAAAAGTTAGAATTTC
>JAEIFX010000586.1:0-54863 GCA_018904325.1 Drosophila murphyi | reverse complement strand
AAATTGCTCGATTTTTGAAACAAAACTGCATTTAAAGAAAATGACTTCAGACTCATCTAAAATTATATATTTGTATTAATGGCCATATCTCTCAAAGTCCAAAAAAGGCCCTTTTTAAAAAAAAAGTTATTTTTTGAATTTGCTCGATTTTTGAAACAAAACTGCATTTAAAGAAAATGACTTCAGACTCATCTAAAATTATATATTGTATTAATGGCCATATCTCCGTCAAAAATGGCCCCACTTCAAATATGAAGTTATTTTTAGACTTTGCTCGATTTATGAAACAAAACTGCATTTAAAGAAAATGACTTCAGACTCATCTAAAATTATATATTATATTAATGGCCATATCTCTGTCAAAAATGGCCCCACTTAAAATATGAAGGTATTTTTAGAATTTGCTCGATTTTTGAAACAAAACTGCATTTAAAGAAAATGTCTTCAGACTCATCTAAAATTATATATTGTATTAATGGCCATATCTCCGTCAAAAATGGCCCCACTTCAAATATGAAGGTATTTTTAGAATTTGCTCGATTTTTGAAACAAAACTGCATTTAAAGAAAATGACTTCAGACTCATCTAAAGTTATATATTATATTAATGGCCATATCTCCGTCAAAAATGGCCCCACTTCAAATATGAAGGTATTTTTAGAAATTTGCTCGATTTTTGAAACAAAACTGCATTTAAAGAAAATGACTTCAGACTCATCTAAAATTATATATTTATATTAATGGCCATATCTCCGTCAAAAATGGCCCCACTTCAAATATGAAGGTATTTTTAGAAATTGCTCGATTTTTGAAACAAAACTGCATTTAAAGAAAATGACTTCAGACTCATCTAAAATTATATATTGTATTAATGGCCATATCTCCGTCAAAAATGGCCCCACTTCAAATATGAAGGTATTTTTAGAAATTGCTCGATTTTTGAAACAAAACTGCATTTAAACAAAATGACTTCAGACTCATCTAAAATTATATATTGTATTAATGGCCATATCTCCGTCAAAAATGGCCCCACTTCAAATATGAAGTTATTTTTAGAAATTGCTCGATTTTTTAAACAAAACTGCATTTAAAGAAAATGTCTTCAGACTCATCTAAAATTATATATTATATTAATGGCCATATCTCCGTCAAAAATGGCCCCACTTCAAATATGAAGTTATTTTTAGAAATTGCTCGATTTTTGAAACAAAACTGCATTTAAACAAAATGACTTCAGACTCATCTAAAATTATATATTGTATTAATGGCCATATCTCCGTCAAAAATGGCCCCACTTCAAATATGAAGTTATTTTTAGAATTTGCTCGATTTTTAAACAAAACTGCATTTAAAGAAAATGACTTCAGACTCATCTAAAATTATATATTATATTAATGGCCATATCTCCGTCAAAAATGGCCCCACTTCAAATATGAAGTTATTTTTAGAAATTGCTCGATTTTTGAAACAAAACTGCATTTAAACAAAATGACTTCAGACTCATCTAAAATTATATATTGTATTAATGGCCATATCTCCGTCAAAAATGGCCCCACTTCAAATATGAAGGTATTTTTAGAAATTTGCTCGATTTTTGAAACAAAACTGCATTTAAAAGAAAATGACTTCAGACTCATCTAAAATTATATATTGTATTAATGGCCATATCTCCGTCAAAAATGGCCCCACTTCAAATATGAAGGTATTTTTAGAAATTTGCTCGATTTTTGAAACAAAACTGCATTTAAAGAAAATGACTTCAGACTCATCTAAAATTATATATTGTATTAATGGCCATATCTCCGTCAAAAATGGCCCCACTTCAAATATGAAGTTATTTTTAGAAATTGCTCGATTTTTGAAACAAAACTGCATTTAAAGAAAATGACTTCAGACTCATCTAAAATTATATATTATATTAATGGCCATATCTCCGTCAAAAATGGCCCCACTTCAAATATGAAGGTATTTTTAGAAATTGCTCGATTTTTGAAACAAAACTGCATTTAAAGAAAATGACTTCAGACTCATCTAAAATTATATATTGTATTAATGGCCATATCTCCGTCAAAAATGGCCCCACTTCAAATATGAAGTTATTTTTAGAATTTGCTCGATTTTTGAAACAAAACTGCATTTAAAGAAAATGACTTCAGACTCATCTAAAATTATATATTGTATTAATGGCCATATCTCCGTCAAAAATGGCCCCACTTCAAATATGAAGGTATTTTTAGAAATTTGCTCGATTTTTGAAACAAAACTGCATTTAAAGAAAATGACTTCAGACTCATCTAAAATTATATATTATATTAATGGCCATATCTCCGTCAAAAATGGCCCCACTTCAAATATGAAGGTATTTTTAGAAATTGCTCGATTTTTGAAACAAAACTGCATTTAAAGAAAATGACTTCAGACTCATCTAAAATTATATATTGTATTAATGGCCATATCTCCGTCAAAAATGGCCCCACTTCAAATATGAAGGTATTTTTAGAATTTGCTCGATTTTTGAAACAAAACTGCATTTAAACAAAATGACTTCAGACTCATCTAAAATTATATATTATATTAATGGCCATATCTCCGTCAAAAATGGCCCCACTTCAAATATGAAGGTATTTTTAGAAATTGCTCGATTTTTGAAACAAAACTGCATTTAAACAAAATGACTTCAGACTCATCTAAAATTATATATTGTATTAATGGCCATATCTCCGTCAAAAATGGCCCCACTTCAAATATGAAGGTATTTTTAGAAATTGCTCGATTTTTAAACAAAACTGCATTTAAAGAAAATGACTTCAGACTCATCTAAAATTATATATTGTATTAATGGCCATATCTCCGTCAAAAATGGCCCCACTTCAAATATGAAGTTATTTTTAGAAATTGCTCGATTTTTGAAACAAAACTGCATTTAAAGAAAATGACTTCAGACTCATCTAAAATTATATATTGTATTAATGGCCATATCTCCGTCAAAAATAAAGTTACTTTAAAATCTCGATTTTTGAAAAAAACGCATTTAAAAAAATGACTTCAGACTCATCTAAAGTTATATATTGTATTAATGGCCATATCTCCGTCAAAAATGGCCCCACTTCAAATATGAAGACTTTTAGAAACCATAAAAATTATAACCAACTCCGTCAAAAATGGCCCCACATAAAATATGAAGTTACTTTTTAGAACTTTGCTCGATTTTTGAAACAAAACTGCATTTAAAGAAAATGACTTCAGACTCATCTAAAATTATATATTATATTAATGGCCATATCTCTGTCAAAAATGGCCCCACTTAAAATATGAAGTTATTTTTAGAAATTGCTCGATTTTTTAAACAAAACTGCATTTAAAGAAAATGTCTTCAGACTCATCTAAAATTATATATTATATTAATGGCCATATCTCTGTCAAAAATGGCCCCACTTCAAATATGAAGGTATTTTTAGAAATTGCTCGATTTTTGAAACAAAACTGCATTTAAACAAAATGACTTCAGACTCATCTAAAATTATATATTGTATTAATGGCCATATCTCCGTCAAAAATGGCCCCACTTCAAATATGGAGTTATTTTTAGAAATTGCTCGATTTTTTAAACAAAACTGCATTTAAAGAAAATGTCTTCAGACTCATCCAAAATTATATATTGTATTAATGGCCATATCTCTGTCAAAAATGGCCCCACTTCAAATATGAAGGTATTTTTAGAAATTGCTCGATTTGTGAAACAAAACTGCATTTAAACAAAATGACTTCAGACTCATCTAAAGTTATATATTTTATTAATGGCCATATCTCCGTCAAAAATGGCCCCATTTCAAAGATGGAGTTACTTTTAGAAATTGGTCGATTTTTTAAACAAAACTGCATTTAAAGAAAATGTCTTCAGACTCATCCAAATTTATATATTATATTAATGGCCATATCTCCGTCAAAAATGGCCCCACTTCAAATATGAAGTTATTTTTAGACTTTGCTCGATTTTTTAAACAAAACTGCATTTAAACAAAATGTCTTCAGACTCATCCAAATTTATATATTATATTAATGGCCATATCTCCGTCAAAAATGGCTCCACTTCAAATATGAAGGTATTTTTAGAATTTGCTCGATTTTTGAAACAAAACTGAATTTAAACAAAATGACTTCAGACTCATCTAAAATTATATATTGTATTAATGGCCATATCTCCGTCAAAAATGGCCCCACTTCAAATATGAAGGTATTTTTAGAATTTGCTAGATTTTTAAAACAAAACTGCATTTAAAGAAAATGTCTTTAGACTCATCCAAATTTATATATTATATTAATGGCCATATCTCCGTCAAAAATGGCCCCACATAAAATATGAAGGTATTTTTAGAAATTACTCGATTTGTGAAACAAAACTGCATTTAAACAAAATGACTTCAGACTCATCTAAAATTATATATTGTATTAATGGCCATATTTCCATCAAAAATGGCCCCACATAAAATATGAAGTTATTTTTATACTTTGCTCGATTTATGAATCAAAACTGCATTTAAAGAAAATGACTTTAGACTCATCTAAAATGATATATTATATCAATGGCCATATCTCTGTCAAAAATGGCCCCACTTAAAATCTGAAGGTATTTTTAGAATTTGCTCGATTTTTGAAACAAAACTGCATTTAAAGAAAATGTCTTCAGACTCATCTAAAATTTTATATTGTATTAATGGCCATATCTCCGTCAAAAATGGCCCCACATAAAATATGAAGTTACTTTTAGAAATTGCTCGATTTTTGAAACGAAACTGCATTTAAAGAAAATGACTTCAGACTCATCTAAAATTATATATTATATTAATGGCCATATCTCTGTCAAAAATGGCCCCACTTCAAATATAAAGGTATTTTTAGAATTTGCTCGATTTTAAAAACAAAACTGCATTTAAAGAAAATGTCTTCAGACTCATCCAAATTTATATATTATATTAATGGCCATATTTCCGTCAAAAATGGCCCCACTTCAAATATGAAGGTATTTTTAGAAATTGCTCGATTTGTGAAACAAAACTGCATTTAAACAAAATGACTTCAGACTCATCTAAAATTATATATTGTATTAATGGCCATATCTCCGTCAAAAATGGCCCCACATAAAATATGAAGGTATTTTTAGAATTTGCTCGATTTTTAAAACAAAACTGCATTTAAAGAAAATGTCTTCAGACTCATCCAAATTTATATATTATATTAATGGCCATATCTCCGTCAAAAATGGCCCCACTTCAAATATGAAGGTATTTTTAGAAATTGCTCGATTTTTGAAACAAAACTGCATTTAAAGAAAATGACTTCAGACTCATCTAAAATTATATATTGTATTAATGGCCATATCTCCGTCAAAAATGGCCCCACTTAAAATATGAAGTTATTTTTAGAAATTGCTCGATTTTTGAAACAAAACTGCATTTAAAGAAAATGACTTCAGACTCATCTAAAATTATATATTGTATTAATGGCCATATCTCCGTCAAAAATGGCCCCACATCAAATATGAAGTTATTTTTAGAAATTGCTCGATTTTTGAAACAAAACTGCATTTAAAGAAAATGACTTCAGACTCATCTAAAATTATATATTGTATTAATGGCCATATCTCCGTCAAAAAATGGCCCCACATCAAATATGAAGTTATTTTTAGAAATTGCTCGATTTTTGAAACAAAACTGCATTTAAAGAAAATGACTTCAGACTCATCTAAAATTATATATTATATTAATGGCCATATCTCCGTCAAAAATGGCCCCACTTCAAATATGAAGTTATTTTTAGAAATTGCTCGATTTTTGAAACAAAACTGCATTTAAAGAAAATGACTTCAGACTCATCTAAAATTATATATTATATTAATGGCCATATCTCCGTCAAAAATGGCCCCACTTCAAATATGAAGTTATTTTTAGAAATTGCTCGATTTTTGAAACAAAACTGCATTTAAAGAAAATGACTTCAGACTCATCTAAAATTATATATTATATTAATGGCCATATCTCCGTCAAAAATGGCCCCACTTCAAATATGAAGTTATTTTTAGAAATTGCTCGATTTTTTAAACAAAACTGCATTTAAAGAAAATGACTTCAGACTCATCTAAAATTATATATTGTATTAATGGCCATATCTCCGTCAAAAATGGCCCCACTTCAAATATGAAGGTATTTTTAGAAATTTGCTCGATTTTTGAAACAAAACTGCATTTAAAGAAAATGACTTCAGACTCATCTAAAATTATATATTATATTAATGGCCATATCTCCGTCAAAAATGGCCCCACTTCAAAATATGAAGGTATTTTTAGAAATTGCTCGATTTTTGAAACAAAACTGCATTTAAAGAAAATGACTTCAGACTCATCTAAAATTATATATTGTATTAATGGCCATATCTCCGTCAAAAATGGCCCCACTTCAAATATGAAGTTATTTTTAGAAATTGCTCGATTTTTGAAACAAAACTGCATTTAAAGAAAATGACTTCAGACTCATCTAAAATTATATATTGTATTAATGGCCATATCTCCGTCAAAAATGGCCCCACTTCAAAATATGAAGTTATTTTTAGAAATTGCTCGATTTTTGAAACAAAACTGCATTTAAAGAAAATGACTTCAGACTCATCTAAAATTATATATTGTATTAATGGCCATATCTCCGTCAAAAATGGCCCCACTTCAAATATGAAGTTATTTTTAGAAATTGCTCGATTTTTGAAACAAAACTGCATTTAAAGAAAATGACTTCAGACTCATCTAAAATTATATATTGTATTAATGGCCATATCTCCGTCAAAAATGGCCCCACTTCAAATATGAAGTTATTTTTAGAAATTTGCTCGATTTTTGAAACAAAACTGCATTTAAAGAAAATGACTTCAGACTCATCTAAAATTATATATTATATTAATGGCCATATCTCCGTCAAAAATGGCCCCACTTCAAATATGAAGTTATTTTTAGAAATTGCTCGATTTTTGAAACAAAACTGCATTTAAAGAAAATGACTTCAGACTCATCTAAAATTATATATTGTATTAATGGCCATATCTCCGTCAAAAATGGCCCCACTTCAAATATGAAGTTATTTTTAGAAATTGCTCGATTTTTGAAACAAAACTGCATTTAAAGAAAATGACTTCAGACTCATCTAAAATTATATATTATATTAATGGCCATATCTCCGTCAAAAATGGCCCCACTTCAAATATGAAGGTATTTTTAGAAATTGCTCGATTTTTGAAACAAAACTGCATTTAAAGAAAATGACTTCAGACTCATCTAAAATTATATATTATATTAATGGCCATATCTCCGTCAAAAATGGCCCCACTTCAAATATGAAGTTATTTTTAGAAATTGCTCGATTTTTGAAACAAAACTGCATTTAAAGAAAATGACTTCAGACTCATCTAAAATTATATATTATATTAATGGCCATATCTCCGTCAAAAATGGCCCCACTTCAAATATGAAGTTATTTTTAGAAATTTGCTCGATTTTTGAAACAAAACTGCATTTAAAGAAAATGACTTCAGACTCATCTAAAATTATATATTATATTAATGGCCATATCTCCGTCAAAAATGGCCCCACTTCAAATATGAAGTTATTTTTAGAAATTTGCTCGATTTTTGAAACAAAACTGCATTTAAAGAAAATGACTTCAGACTCATCTAAAATTATATATTATATTAATGGCCATATCTCCGTCAAAAATGGCCCCACTTCAAATATGAAGTTATTTTTAGAAATTGCTCGATTTTTGAAACAAAACTGCATTTAAAGAAAATGACTTCAGACTCATCTAAAATTATATATTGTATTAATGGCCATATCTCCGTCAAAAATGGCCCCACTTCAAATATGAAGTTATTTTTAGAAATTGCTCGATTTTTGAAACAAAACTGCATTTAAAGAAAATGACTTCAGACTCATCTAAAATTATATATTGTATTAATGGCCATATCTCCGTCAAAAATGGCCCCACTTCAAATATGAAGTTATTTTTAGAAATTGCTCGATTTTTGAAACAAAACTGCATTTAAAGAAAATGACTTCAGACTCATCTAAAATTATATATTATATTAATGGCCATATCTCCGTCAAAAATGGCCCCACTTCAAATATGAAGTTATTTTTAGAATTTGCTCGATTTTTAAAACAAAACTGCATTTAAACAAAATGACTTCAGACTCATCTAAAATTATATATTATATTAATGGCCATATCTCCGTCAAAAATGGCCCCACTTCAAATATGAAGTTATTTTTAGAAATTGCTCGATTTTTGAAACAAAACTGCATTTAAACAAAATGACTTCAGACTCATCTAAAATTATATATTGTATTAATGGCCATATCTCCGTCAAAAATGGCCCCACTTCAAATATGAAGGTATTTTTAGAATTTGCTCGATTTTTAAAACAAAACTGCATTTAAAGAAAATGACTTCAGACTCATCCAAATTTATATATTATATTAATGGCCATATCTCCGTCAAAAATGGCCCCACTTCAAATATGAAGGTATTTTTAGAAATTGCTCGATTTGTGAAACAAAACTGCATTTAAACAAAATGACTTCAGACTCATCTAAAATTATATATTGTATTAATGGCCATATCTCCGTCAAAAATGGCCCCACTTCAAATATGGAGGTATTTTTAGAAATTGCTCGATTTTTAAACAAAACTGCATTTAAAGAAAATGTCTTCAGACTCATCTAAAATTTATATTATATTAATGGCCATATCTCCGTCAAAAATGGCCCCACATAAAATATGAAGTTATTTTTAGAAATTGCTCGATTTTTGAAACAAAACTGCATTTAAAGAAAATGACTTCAGACTCATCTAAAATTATATATTATATTAATGGCCATATCTCTGTCAAAAATGGCCCCACTTAAAAAAAATGAAGGTATTTTTAGAATTTGCTCGATTTTTGAAACAAAACTGCATTTAAAGAAAATGTCTTCAGACTCATCTAAAATTATATATTGTATTAATGGCCATATCTCCGTCAAAAATGGCCCCACATAAAATATGAAGTTACTTTTAGAAATTGCTCGATTTTTGAAACAAAACTGCATTTAAAGAAAATGACTTCAGACTCATCTAAAATTATATATTATATTAATGGCCATATCTCTGTCAAAAATGGCCCCACTTCAAATATGAAGGTATTTTTAGAATTTGCTCGATTTTTAAAACAAAACTGCATTTAAAGAAAATGTCTTCAGACTCATCCAAATTTATATATTATATTAATGGCCATATCTCCGTCAAAAATGGCCCCACTTCAAATATGAAGGTATTTTTAGAAATTGCTCGATTTGTGAAACAAAACTGCATTTAAACAAAATGACTTCAGACTCATCTAAAATTATATATTGTATTAATGGCCATATCTCCGTCAAAAATGGCCCCACTTAAAATATGAAGGTATTTTTAGAATTTGCTCGATTTTTAAAACAAAACTGCATTTAAAGAAAATGTCTTCAGACTCATCCAAATTTATATATTATATTAATGGCCATATCTCCGTCAAAAATGGCCCCACTTCAAATATGAAGGTATTTTTAGAAATTGCTCGATTTGTGAAACAAAACTGCATTTAAACAAAATGACTTCAGACTCATCTAAAGTTATGTATTGTATTAATGGCCATATCTCTGTCAAAAATGGCATCACTTCAAATATGGAGTTACTTTTAGAAATTGGTCGATTTTTTAAACAAAACTGCATTTAAAGAAAATGTCTTCAGACTCATCTAAAATCATATATTGTATTAGTGGCCATATCTCCGTCAAAAATGGCCCCACATAAAATATGAAGTTACTTTTAGAAATTGCTCGATTTTTGAAACAAAACTGCATTTAAAGAAAATGACTTCAGACTCATCTAAAATTATATATTGTATTAATGGCCATATCTCCGTCAAAAATGGCCCCACACCAATAATGAAGTTATTTTTATACTTTGCTCGATTTATGAATCAAAACTGCATTTAAAGAAAATGACTTCAGACTCATCTAAAATTATATATTATATTAATGGCCATATCTCTGTCAAAAATGGGCCCCCTCCAATAATAAAGTTACTTTTAGAAATTGCTCGATTTTTTAAACAAAACTGCATTTAAACAAAATGACTTCAGACTCATCTAAAATTATATATTATATTAATGGCCATATCTCTGTTAAAAATGGCCCCACTTCAAATATGGAGTTACTTTTAGAAATTGCTCGATTTTTTAAACAAAACTGCATTTAAAGAAAATGACTTCAGACTCATCTAAAATTATATATTATGTTAATGGCCATATCTCCGTCAAAAATGGCCCCACGCCAATAATGAAGTTATTTTTATACTTTGCTCGATTTATGAATCAAAACTGCATTTAAAGAAAATGACTTCAGACTCGTCTAAAATTATATATTATGTTAATGGCCATATCTCCGTCAAAAATGGCCCCACGCCAATAATGAAGTTATTTTTAGACTTTGCTTGATTTTTAAAACAAAACTGCATTTAAACAAAATGACTTCAGACTCATCCAAATTTTTATATTATATTAATGGCCATATTTCCGTCAAAAATGGCCCCACTTCAAATATGAAGTTACTTTTAGAAATTGCTCGATTTTTGAAACAAAACTGCATTTAAACAAAATGACTTCAGACTCATCTAAAATTATATATTGTATTAATGGGCCATATCTCCGTCAAAAATTGGCCCCACTTCAAATATGAAGGTATTTTTAGAATTTGCTCGATTTTTAAAACAAAACTGCATTTAAAGAAAATGACTTCAGACTCATCTAAAATTATATATTGTATTAATGGCCATATCTCTGTCAAAAATGGCCCCACTTCAAATATGCAGTTACTTTTAGAAATTGGTCGATTTTTGAAACAAAACTGCATTTAAAGAAAATGACTTCAGACTCATCTAAAATTATATATTGTATTAATGGCCATATCTCCGTCAAAAATGGCCCCACATAAAATATGAAGTTACTTTTAGAAATTGCTCGATTTTTGAAACAAAACTGCATTTAAAGAAAATGACTTCAGACTCATCTAAAATTATATATTGTATTATATTATGTTAATGGCCATATCTCCGTCAAAAATGGCCCCACACCAATAATGAAGTTATTTTTAGACTTTGCTCGATTTTTTAAACAAAACTGCATTTAAAGAAAATGTCTTCAGACTCATCCAAATTTATATATTATATTAATGGCCATATCTCCGTCAAAAATGGCTCCACTTCAAATATGAAGGTATTTTTAGAATTTGCTCGATTTTTGAAACAAAACTGAATTTAAACAAAATGACTTCAGACTCATCTAAAATTATATATTGTATTAATGGCCATATCTCCGTCAAAAATGGCCCCACTTCAAATATGAAGGTATTTTTAGAATTTGCTAGATTTTTAAAACAAAACTGCATTTAAAGAAAATGTCTTTAGACTCATCCAAATTTATATATTATATTAATGGCCATATCTCCGTCAAAAATGGCCCCACATAAAATATGAAGGTATTTTTAGAAATTACTCGATTTGTGAAACAAAACTGCATTTAAACAAAATGACTTCAGACTCATCTAAAATTATATATTGTATTAATGGCCATATTTCCATCAAAAATGGCCCCACATAAAATATGAAGTTATTTTTATACTTTGCTCGATTTATGAATCAAAACTGCATTTAAAGAAAATGACTTTAGACTCATCTAAAATGATATATTATATCAATGGCCATATCTCTGTCAAAAATGGCCCCACTTAAAATCTGAAGGTATTTTTAGAATTTGCTCGATTTTTGAAACAAAACTGCATTTAAAGAAAATGTCTTCAGACTCATCTAAAATTTTATATTGTATTAATGGCCATATCTCCGTCAAAAATGGCCCCACATAAAATATGAAGTTACTTTTAGAAATTGCTCGATTTTTGAAACGAAACTGCATTTAAAGAAAATGACTTCAGACTCATCTAAAATTATATATTATATTAATGGCCATATCTCTGTCAAAAATGGCCCCACTTCAAATATAAAGGTATTTTTAGAATTTGCTCGATTTTAAAAACAAAACTGCATTTAAAGAAAATGTCTTCAGACTCATCCAAATTTATATATTATATTAATGGCCATATTTCCGTCAAAAATGGCCCCACTTCAAATATGAAGGTATTTTTAGAAATTGCTCGATTTGTGAAACAAAACTGCATTTAAACAAAATGACTTCAGACTCATCTAAAATTATATATTGTATTAATGGCCATATCTCCGTCAAAAATGGCCCCACATAAAATATGAAGGTATTTTTAGAATTTGCTCGATTTTTAAAACAAAACTGCATTTAAAGAAAATGTCTTCAGACTCATCCAAATTTATATATTATATTAATGGCCATATCTCCGTCAAAAATGGCCCCACTTCAAATATGAAGGTATTTTTAGAAATTGCTCGATTTGTGAAACAAAACTGCATTTAAACAAAATGACTTCAGACTCATCTAAAGTTATGTATTGTATTAATGGCCATATCTCTGTCAAAAATGGCCCCACTTCAAATATGGAGTTACTTTTAGAAATTGGTCGATTTTTTAAACAAAACTGCATTTAAAGAAAATGTCTTCAGACTCATCTAAAATTATATATTGTATTAGTGGCCATATCTCCGTCAAAAATGGCCCCACATAAAATATGAAGTTATTTTTAGAAATTGCTCGATTTTTGAAACAAAACTGCATTTAAAGAAAATGACTTCAGACTCATCTAAAATTATATATTGATATTAATGGCCATATCTCCGTCAAAAATGGCCCCACACCAATAATGAAGTTATTTTTATACTTTGCTCGATTTATGAATCAAAACTGCATTTAAAGAAAATGACTTCAGACTCATCTAAAATTATATATTATATTAATGGCCATATCTCTGTCAAAAATGGGCCCCACTTCAAATAATGAAGTTACTTTTAGAAATTGCTCGATTTTTTAAACAAAACTGCATTTAAACAAAATGACTTCAGACTCATCTAAAATTATATATTATATTAATGGCCATATCTCTGTTAAAATTGGCCCCACTTCAAATATGAAGGTATTTTTAGAAATTGCTCGATTTTTGAAACAAAACTGCATTTAAAGAAAATGACTTCAGACTCATCTAAAATTATATATTATGTTAATGGCCATATCTCCGTCAAAAATGGCCCCACGCCAATAATGAAGTTATTTTTATAATTTGCTCGATTTATGAATCAAAACTGCATTTAAAGAAAATGACTTCAGACTCATCTAAAATTATATATTATGTTAATGGCCATATCTCCGTCAAAAATGGCCCCACTTCAAATATGAAGTTATTTTTAGAATTTGCTCGATTTTTGAAACAAAACTGCATTTAAACAAAATGACTTCAGACTCATCTAAATTTATATATTATATTAATGGCCATATCTCCGTCAAAAATGGCCCCACTTCAAATATGAAGTTATTTTTAGAAATTGCTCGATTTTTGAAACAAAACTGCATTTAAACAAAATGACTTCAGACTCATCTAAAATTATATATTGTATTAATGGGCCATATCTCCGTCAAAAATGGCCCCACTTCAAATATGAAGGTATTTTTAGAATTTGCTCGATTTTTAAACAAAACTGCATTTAAAGAAAATGACTTCAGACTCATCTAAAATTATATATTATATTAATGGCCATATCTCCGTCAAAAATGGCCCCACTTCAAATATGAAGGTATTTTTAGAAATTGCTCGATTTGTGAAACAAAACTGCATTTAAACAAAATGACTTCAGACTCATCTAAAGTTATGTATTGTATTAATGGCCATATCTCTGTCAAAAATGGCATCACTTCAAATATGGAGTTACTTTTAGAAATTGGTCGATTTTTTAAACAAAACTGCATTTAAAGAAAATGTCTTCAGACTCATCTAAAATCATATATTGTATTAGTGGCCATATCTCCGTCAAAAATGGCCCCACTTCAAATATGAAGTTACTTTTAGAAATTGCTCGATTTTTGAAACAAAACTGCATTTAAAGAAAATGACTTCAGACTCATCTAAAATTATATATTGTATTAATGGCCATATCTCCGTCAAAAATGGCCCCACACCAATAATGAAGTTATTTTTATACTTTGCTCGATTTATGAATCAAAACCGCATTTAAAGAAAATGACTTCAGACTCATCTAAAATTATATATTATATTAATGGCCATATCTCTGTCAAAAATGGGCCCACTCCAATAATAAAGTTACTTTTAGAAATTGCTCGATTTTTTAAACGAAACTGCATTTAAACAAAATGACTTCAGACTCATCTAAAATTATATATTATATTAATGGCCATATCTCTGTTAAAATTGGCCCCACTTCAAATATGGATTTACTTTTAGAAATTGCTCGATTTTTTAAACAAAACTGCATTTAAAGAAAATGACTTCAGACTCGTCTAAAATTATATATTATGTTAATGGCCATATCTCCGCCAAAAATGGCCCCACGCCAATAATGAAGTTATTTTTATACTTTGCTCGATTTATGAATCAAAACTGCATTTAAAGAAAATGACTTCAGACTCGTCTAAAATTATATATTATGTTAATGGCCATGTCTCCGCCAAAAATGGCCCCACGCCAATAATGAAGTTATTTTTAAACTTTGCTTGATTTTTAAAACAAAACTGCATTTAAAGAAAATGACTTCAGACTCATCTAAAATTATATATTATATTAATGGCCATATCTCTGTCAAAAATGGCCCCACTTCAAATATGAAGTTACTTTTTAGAAATTGCTCGATTTTTGAAACAAAACTGCATTTAAAGAAAATGACTTCAGACTCATCTAAAATTATATATTATATTAATGGCCATATCTCCGTCAAAAATGGCCCCACGCCAATAATGAAGTTATTTTTAGAATTTGCTCGATTTTTGAAACAAAACTGCATTTAAAGAAAATGACTTCAGACTCATCTAAAATTATATATTATGTTAATGGCCATATCTCCGTCAAAAATGGCCCCACATAAAATATGAAGTTATTTTTAGAATTTGCTCGATTTATGAATCAAAACTGCATTTAAAGAAAATGACTTCAGACTCATCTAAAATTATATATTATATTAATGGCCATATCTCCTGTCAAAAATGGCCCCACTTCAAATATGAAGGTATTTTTAGAAATTGCTCGATTTGTGAATCAAAACTGCATTTAAAAAAATGACTTCAGACTCATCTAAAATTATATATTGTATTAATGGCCATATCTCTGTCAAAAATGGCCCCACTTCAAATATGAAGTTACTTTTAGAAATTGCTCGATTTTTTAAACAAAACTGCATTTAAAGAAAATGACTTCAGACTCATCCTAAATTATATATTGTATTAATGGCCATATCTCCGTCAAAAATGGCCCAACTCCAAAAATGAAGTTAATTTTTGGATTTGCTCGATTTTTGTAAACCAAACTGCATTTAAAGAAAGATGACTTCAGACTCATCTAAAATTATATATTATATTACAGCTGCCAGGATGTGCATTACTTTTCCCCTTCACAAAACCTGCAGAGATCGCTACTGAATATACCCAGTTTTGCCAGGTGGCTCCTTAGTCTACAGTGTCCTGTCAATAGACCGGTAAGTATCCTAAGGTTGTTCTTCCCATGGTTATAATCTGTTTAAAACGAACAAGATTATAACCACCTAGGAGACATCTGGCTTGTCGGAGTCCTACTGTCTCCGACCAACTCTGTTGCCGTCTCTGCCTTTCCTCGTTTCTGAGTTCCAGTCGTATAGAGTGTTTTCCTACGCCACAATAAAGTTTCTGGTCCTATTAGGGGCCTATCTCTGCCAAATGGCCCATTCTAATATGAAGTTACTTGTTAGCCGCTCTTTTTAAACGAAACTGCATTTAAAGAAAGTGACCTCAGACTCATCTAAAGTTAGCCTGTTGTGTTAATGGCCCGAGTATCTCTAGCTTCGAACGAACTTCAAATGGACTAACTTCTGATGTTATCTTAGTCCCCATTTAAAGCTTTCAATGCTGCTTGACTGTCGGATAGATGGATATATCCGTATTCCGATAGTTACGTTCTATGTTGAAGTCCGCACATCTCCCTATCGCACACACCTCAGCCTGAAATATGCTGGTGTGCGTTCCCAGGGATTCATGGTAGAATACCCGAGGACCCACCACTCCAAGGCCGGTGCCCTGATTCGTGAGTGATCCATCGGTGACCATTTTATGGTGTGCGTTTCAAGGGATGGACTTCAGACTCTCAGACTTGTCCATTCCCTTTTACTAATGGCCATTTGAACTGTCAAAAATTCGCTTCGAATATGAAGTTATTCTTAGAAATTGCTCGATTTCGTCCACAAAACTGCATTTAGAAAAAAGTGACTTCAGACTCATCTGAAAGGAGTTATATATCTGTATTAATGGCCATATCTCTGTCAAAAATGGCCCCAACTCCAATATGAGTTATCTTTTAGAATTGCTCGATTTTTGAAACAAAACTGCATTTAAAAAAATGGCTGCAGACTCATCTAAGATTATATATTGGATTCAATGGCCATATCTCCGTCAAAAAGGGCGCATAGCTCCTGTCATACATATGCAGGCCATTTTTGAAACTTGCTCGATTTGTTACAAAACGGTTTGATCAAAATGACTTCAGACTCATCTAAATATATTTATTAAGCCAAACTGTCACCCCATGCTACCACCCCATAGGTTAACATGGGTCTTATATTAATGGCCATAGCTCATCTTAAAATTTTGGTGATGTACACAATATGATTTACTTTTAGAATACTCGATTTGTAAAGCAAAACTAGCATTTAAAAAAATGTTTTCAGACTCATCCAAAGTTATATATTGTATTAATGTGGCCATATCTCAGGCAAAAATGGCCTCCCACTTGTTTCAAATATGAAGGTACTTTTAGAGCAATTGTCTCGATTTCTGAAACAAAACTGCATTTAAAGGGGATGACTTCAGACTCTTCTAAAAGGTTATATGTTGTAGTCTAATGGCCATATCTCCGTCAAAAATTATCCCACTTCACTGATGGAGTATTTTACAGAGTGATTCTTCGATTTTGAATCAAAACTGCATTTAAAAAAATGTCTTCAGACTCATCTAAAATTAATATATTGTTATCAAGTCTGTCTAGTAGTTCGTCCACTAACAGACTCCAATGAGTTATTTTTAAATTTGATTTTTAAAAGCAACACCCCCTGGGGACAGCCTTTGTGCATTTAAAGACAATGTTCATCTAAAATTATATATTGTATTAATGGCCATATCTCCGTCAAAAATGGCCCCACATGCAAATATGAAGTTATTTTTAGAATTGCTCGATTTTTTGAAACAAAACTGCATTTAAAGAAAATGACTTCAGACTCATCTAAAATTATATATTATATTAATGGCCATATCTCCTGTCAAAAATGGCCCCACTTTAAAAATGAAGGTTACTTTTAGAAATTGCTCGATTTTTGGAAACAAAACTGCATTTAAACAAAATGACTTCAGACTCATCTAAAATTATATATTGTATTAATGGCCATATCTCAGTCAAAAATGGCCCCACTTCAAATATGAAGGTATTTTTAGAATTTGCTCGATTTTTAAAACAAAACTGCATTTAAAGAAAATGTCTTCAGACTCATCTAAAATTATATATTGTATTAATGGCCATATCTCTGTCAAAAATAGCCCCACTTCAAATATGAAGGTATTTTTAGAAATTGCTCGATTTGTGAAACAAAACTGCATTTAAACAAAATGACTTCAGACTCATCTAAAGTTTATATATTGTATTAATGGCCATATCTCCGTCAAAAATGGCCCCACTTCAAATATGAAGGTATTTTTAGAATTTGCTCGATTTTTAAAACAAAACTGAATTTAAAGAAAATGTCTCCAGACTCATCTAAAATTATATATTGTATTAATGGCCATATCTCCGTCAAAAATGGCCCCACTTCAAATATGAAGGTATTTTTAGAAATTGCTCGATTTTTGAAACAAAACTGCATTTAAAGAAAATGACTTCAGACTCATCTAAAATTATATATTATATTAATGGCCATATCTCCGTCAAAAATGGCCCCACTTCAAATATGAAGTTATTTTTAGAAATTGCTCGATTTTTGAAACAAAACTGCATTTAAAGAAAATGACTTCAGACTCATCTAAAATTATATATTATATTAATGGCCATATCTCCGTCAAAAATGGCCCCACTTCAAATATGAAGTTATTTTTAGAATTTGCTCGATTTTTAAACAAAACTGCATTTAAAGAAAATGACTTCAGACTCATCTAAAATTATATATTGTATTAATGGCCATATCTCCGTCAAAAATAGCCCCACTTCAAATATGAAGGTATTTTTAGAAATTGCTCGATTTTTGAAACAAAACTGCATTTAAACAAAATGACTTCAGACTCATCTAAAATTATATATTGTATTAATGGCCATATCTCCGTCAAAAATGGCCCCACTTCAAATATGAAGGTATTTTTAGAATTTGCTCGATTTTTAAAACAAAACTGCATTTAAAGAAAATGTCTTCAGACTCATCTAAAATTATATATTATATTAATGGCCATATCTCCGTCAAAAATGGCCCCACTTCAAATATGAAGTTATTTTTAGAAATTGCTCGATTTTTAAACAAAACTGCATTTAAAGAAAATGACTTCAGACTCATCTAAAATTATATATTATGTTAATGGCCATATCTCCGTCAAAAATGGCCCCACGCCAAATATGAAGTTATTTTTAGAAATTTGCTCGATTTTTGAAACAAAACTGCATTTAAAGAAAATGACTTCAGACTCATCTAAAATTATATATTATATTAATGGCCATATCTCCGTCAAAAATGGCCCCACATCAAATATGAAGTTATTTTTAGAAATTGCTCGATTTTTGAAACAAAACTGCATTTAAAGAAAATGACTTCAGACTCATCTAAAATTATATATTATATTAATGGCCATATCTCCGTCAAAAATGGCCCCACTTCAAATATGAAGGTATTTTTAGAAATTGCTCGATTTTTGAAACAAAACTGCATTTAAACAAAATGACTTCAGACTCATCTAAAATTATATATTGTATTAATGGCCATATCTCCGTCAAAAATGGCCCCACTTCAAATATGAAGTTATTTTTAGAAATTGCTCGATTTTTTAAAACAAAACTGCATTTAAAGAAAATGACTTCAGACTCATCTAAAATTATATATTATATTAATGGCCATATCTCCGTCAAAAATGGCCCCACTTCAAATATGAAGGTATTTTTAGAATTTGCTCGATTTTTGAAACAAAACTGCATTTAAAGAAAATGACTTCAGACTCATCTAAAATTATATATTATATTAATGGCCATATCTCCGTCAAAAATGGCCCCACTTCAAATATGAAGGTATTTTTAGAAATTTGCTCGATTTTTGAAAACAAAACTGCATTTAAACAAAATGACTTCAGACTCATCTAAAATTATATATTGTATTAATGGCCATATCTCCGTCAAAAATGGCCCCACTTCAAATATGAAGGTTACTTTTAGAAATTGCTCGATTTTTGAAACAAAACTGCATTTAAAGAAAATGACTTCAGACTCATCTAAAATTATATATTATATTAATGGCCATATCTCCGTCAAAAATGGCCCCACTTCAAATATGAAGGTATTTTTAGAATTTGCTCGATTTTTAAAACAAAACTGCATTTAAAGAAAATGTCTTCAGACTCATCTAAAATTATATATTGTATTAATGGCCATATCTCCGTCAAAAATGGCCCCACTTCAAATATGAAGTTATTTTTAGAAATTGCTCGATTTTTGAAACAAAACTGCATTTAAAGAAAATGACTTCAGACTCATCTAAAATTATATATTGTATTAATGGCCATATCTCCGTCAAAAATGGCCCCACTTCAAATATGAAGGTATTTTTAGAATTTGCTCGATTTTTGAAACAAAACTGCATTTAAAGAAAATGACTTCAGACTCATCTAAAATTATATATTATATTAATGGCCATATCTCCGTCAAAAATGGCCCCACTTCAAATATGAAGGTATTTTTAGAAATTGCTCGATTTGTGAAACAAAACTGCATTTAAAGAAAATGACTTCAGACTCATCTAAAATTATATATTATATTAATGGCCATATCTCTGTCAAAAATGGCCCCACTTCAAATATGAAGTTATTTTTAGAAATTGCTCGATTTTTTAAACAAAACTGCATTTAAAGAAAATGACTTCAGACTCATCTAAAATTATATATTATATTAATGGCCATATCTCCGTCAAAAATGGCCCCACATAAAATATGAAGTTATTTTTAGAAATTGCTCGATTTTTGAAACAAAACTGCATTTAAAGAAAATGACTTCAGACTCATCTAAAATTATATATTGTATTAATGGCCATATCTCCGTCAAAAATGGCCCCACACCAAATATGAAGTTATTTTTAGAAATTGCTCGATTTTTGAAACAAAACTGCATTTAAAGAAAATGACTTCAGACTCATCTAAAATTATATATTATATTAATGGCCATATCTCTGTCAAAAATGGCCCCACTTCAAATATGAAGTTATTTTTATACTTTGCTCGATTTTTAAAACAAAACTGCATTTAAAGAAAATGACTTCAGACTCATCTAAAATT
The DNA here is from genome assembly GCA_018904325.1 of Drosophila murphyi. Lineage (NCBI taxonomy): Eukaryota > Metazoa > Arthropoda > Insecta > Diptera > Drosophilidae > Drosophila > Drosophila murphyi. The sequence goes on along the minus strand of JAEIFX010000586.1, from coordinate 34,075 downwards.
ATATATTATATTAATGGCCATATCTCCGTCAAAAATGGCCCCACTTCAAATATGAAGTTATTTTTAGAAATTGCTCGATTTTTGAAACAAAACTGCATTTAAAGAAAATGACTTCAGACTCATCTAAAATTATATATTATATTAATGGCCATATCTCCGTCAAAAATGGCCCCACTTCAAATATGAAGTTATTTTTAGAAATTGCTCGATTTTTTAAAACAAAACTGCATTTAAACAAAATGACTTCAGACTCATCTAAAATTATATATTATATTAATGGCCATATCTCCGTCAAAAATGGCCCCACTTCAAATATGAAGGTATTTTTAGAAATTGCTCGATTTTTTAAACAAAACTGCATTTAAAGAAAATGACTTCAGACTCATCTAAAATTATATATTGTATTAATGGCCATATCTCCGTCAAAAATGGCCCCACTTCAAATATGAAGTTATTTTTAGAAATTTGCTCGATTTTTGAAACAAAACTGCATTTAAAGAAAATGACTTCAGACTCATCTAAAATTATATATTATATTAATGGCCATATCTCCGTCAAAAATGGCCCCACTTAAAATATGAAGTTACTTTTTAGAAATTGCTCGATTTTTGAAACAAAACTGCATTTAAAGAAAATGACTTCAGACTCATCTAAAATTATATATTATATTAATGGCCATATCTCCGTCAAAAATGGCCCCACTTCAAATATGAAGTTACTTTTAGAAATTGCTCGATTTTTTAAACAAAACTGCATTTAAAGAAAATGACTTCAGACTCATCTAAAATTATATATTATATTAATGGCCATATCTCCGTCAAAAATGGCCCCACTTCAAAAATGAAGTTATTTTTAGAAATTTGCTCGATTTTTGAAACAAAACTGCATTTAAAGAAAATGACTTCAGACTCATCTAAAATTATATATTATATTAATGGCCATATCTCCGTCAAAAATGGCCCCACACCAAATATGAAGTTATTTTTAGACTTTGCTCGATTTTTGAAACAAAACTGCATTTAAAGAAAATGACTTCAGACTCATCTAAAATTATATATTATATTAATGGCCATATCTCCGTCAAAAATGGCCCCACTTCAAATATGAAGTTATTTTTAGAATTTGCTCGATTTTTGAAACAAAACTGCATTTAAAGAAAATGACTTCAGACTCATCTAAAATTATATATTGTATTAATGGCCATATCTCCGTCAAAAATGGCCCCACTTCAAATATGAAGGTATTTTTAGAATTTGCTCGATTTTTAAAACAAAACTGCATTTAAAGAAAATGACTTCAGACTCATCTAAATTTATATATTATATTAATGGCCATATCTCCGTCAAAAATGGCCCCACTTCAAATATGAAGGTATTTTTAGAAATTGCTCGATTTGTGAAACAAAACTGCATTTAAACAAAATGACTTCAGACTCATCTAAAGTTATGTATTGTATTAATGGCCATATCTCTGTCAAAAATGGCATCACTTCAAATATGGAGTTACTTTTAGAAATTGGTCGATTTTTTAAACAAAACTGCATTTAAAGAAAATGTCTTCAGACTCATCTAAAATCATATATTGTATTAGTGGCCATATCTCCGTCAAAAATGGCCCCACATAAAATATGAAGTTACTTTTAGAAATTGCTCGATTTTTGAAACAAAACTGCATTTAAAGAAAATGACTTCAGACTCATCTAAAATTATATATTGTATTAATGGCCATATCTCCGTCAAAAATGGCCCCACACCAATAATGAAGTTATTTTTATACTTTGCTCGATTAATGAATCAAAACCGCATTTAAAGAAAATGACTTCAGACTCATCTAAAATTATATATTATATTAATGGCCATATCTCTGTCAAAAATGGGCCCACTCCAATAATAAAGTTACTTTTAGAAATTGCTCGATTTTTTAAACGAAACTGCATTTAAACAAAATGACTTCAGACTCATCTAAAATTATATATTATATTAATGGCCATATCTCTGTTAAAATTGGCCCCACTTCAAATATGGATTTACTTTTAGAAATTGCTCGATTTTTTAAACAAAACTGCATTTAAAGAAAATGACTTCAGACTCGTCTAAAATTATATATTATGTTAATGGCCATATCTCCGTCAAAAATGGCCCCACGCCAATAATGAAGTTATTTTTATACTTTGCTCGATTTATGAATCAAAACTGCATTTAAAGAAAATGACTTCAGACTCATCTAAAATTATATATTATATTAATGGCCATATCTCCGTCAAAAATGGCCCCACGCCAATAATGAAGTTATTTTTAGAATTTGCTCGATTTTTAAAACAAAACTGCATTTAAAGAAAATGACTTCAGACTCATCTAAAATTATATATTATATTAATGGCCATATCTCTGTCAAAAATGGCCCCACTTCAAATATGAAGTTATTTTTAGAAATTGCTCGATTTTTTAAACAAAACTGCATTTAAAGAAAATGACTTCAGACTCATCTAAAATTATATATTATATTAATGGCCATATCTCCGTCAAAAATGGCCCCACTTCAAATATGAAGTTATTTTTAGAAATTGCTCGATTTTTGAAACAAAACTGCATTTAAAGAAAATGACTTCAGACTCATCTAAAATTATATATTATATTAATGGCCATATCTCCGTCAAAAATGGCCCCACATAAAATATGAAGTTATTTTTAGAAATTGCTCGATTTATGAAACAAAACTGCATTTAAAGAAAATGACTTCAGACTCATCTAAAATTATATATTATATTAATGGCCATATCTCTGTCAAAAATGGCCCCACTTCAAATATGAAGTTATTTTTAGAAATTGCTCGATTTTTGAAACAAAACTGCATTTAAACAAAATGACTTCAGACTCATCTAAAATTATATATTGTATTAATGGCCATATCTCTGTCAAAAATGGCCCCACTTCAAATATGAAGTTATTTTTAGAAATTGCTCGATTTTTTAAACAAAACTGCATTTAAAGAAAATGACTTCAGACTCATCTAAAATTATATATTGTATTAATGGCCATATCTCTGTCAAAAATGGCCCCACTTCAAATATGAAGTTATTTTTAGAAATTGCTCGATTTTTGAAACAAAACTGCATTTAAACAAAATGACTTCAGACTCATCTAAAATTATATATTATATTAATGGCCATATCTCTGTCAAAAATGGCCCCACTTCAAATATGGAGTTATTTTTAGAAATTGCTCGATTTTTTAAACAAAACTGCATTTAAAGAAAATGACTTCAGACTCATCTAAAATTATATATTATATTAATGGCCATATCTCCGTCAAAAATGGCCCCACGCCAAATATGAAGTTATTTTTATACTTAAAAAAACATTTAAAAAAAGAAGACAAAAATTATATATTATTAATGGCCAATCTCCGCAAAACCATCAAATATGAAGTTATTTTAAATTGCTCGATTTTTGAAACAAAACTGCATTTAAAGAAAATGACTTCAGACTCATCTAAAATTATATATTATATTAATGGCCATATCTCCGTCAAAAATGGCCCCACTTCAAATATGAAGTTATTTTTAGAAATTGCTCGATTTTTTAAAACAAAACTGCATTTAAAGAAAATGACTTCAGACTCATCTAAAATTATATATTATATTAATGGCCATATCTCTGTCAAAAATGGCCCCACTTCAAATATGAAGTTATTTTTAGAAATTGCTCGATTTTTGAAACAAAACTGCATTTAAAGAAAATGACTTCAGACTCATCTAAAATTATATATTATATTAATGGCCATATCTCCGTCAAAAATGGCCCCACTTCAAATATGAAGTTATTTTTAGAAATTGCTCGATTTTTGAAACAAAACTGCATTTAAAGAAAATGACTTCAGACTCATCTAAAATTATATATTATATTAATGGCCATATCTCCGTCAAAAATGGCCCCACTTCAAATATGAAGTTATTTTTAGAAATTGCTCGATTTTTGAAACAAAACTGCATTTAAAGAAAATGACTTCAGACTCATCTAAAATTATATATTATATTAATGGCCATATCTCCGTCAAAAAATGGCCCCACTTCAAATATGAAGTTATTTTTAGAATTTGCTCGATTTTTGAAACAAAACTGCATTTAAAGAAAATGACTTCAGACTCATCTAAAATTATATATTATATTAATGGCCATATCTCCGTCAAAAATGGCCCCACATAAAATATGAAGTTATTTTTAGAAATTGCTCGATTTTTGAAACAAAACTGCATTTAAAGAAAATGACTTCAGACTCATCTAAAATTATATATTATATTAATGGCCATATCTCTGTCAAAAATGGCCCCACTTCAAATATGAAGGTATTTTTAGAAATTGCTCGATTTTTGAAACAAAACTGCATTTAAAGAAAATGACTTCAGACTCATCTAAAATTATATATTGTATTAATGGCCATATCTCTGTCAAAAATGGCCCCACTTCAAATATGAAGTTATTTTTAGAAATTGCTCGATTTTTTAAACAAAACTGCATTTAAAGAAAATGACTTCAGACTCATCTAAAATTATATATTGTATTAATGGCCATATCTCTGTCAAAAATGGCCCCACTTCAAATATGAAGGTATTTTTAGAAATTGCTCGATTTTTGAAACAAAACTGCATTTAAACAAAATGACTTCAGACTCATCTAAAATTATATATTGTATTAATGGCCATATCTCTGTCAAAAATGGCCCCACTTCAAATATGGAGTTACTTTTAGAAATTGCTCGATTTTTTAAACAAAACTGCATTTAAAGAAAATGACTTCAGACTCATCTAAAATTATATATTATGTTAATGGCCATATCTCCGTCAAAAATGGCCCCACGCCAAATAATGAAGTTATTTTTAGACTTTGCTCGATTTATGAAACAAAACTGCATTTAAAGAAAATGACTTCAGACTCATCTAAAATTATATATTATATTAATGGCCATATCTCCGTCAAAAATGGCCCCACTTCAATATATGAAGTTATTTTTAGAATTTGCTCGATTTTTAAAACAAAACTGCATTTAAAGAAAATGACTTCAGACTCATCTAAAATTATATATTATATTAATGGCCATATCTCCGTCAAAAATGGCCCCACATAAAATATGAAGTTATTTTTAGAAATTGCTCGATTTTTGAAACAAAACTGCATTTAAAGAAAATGACTTCAGACTCATCTAAAATTATATATTATATTAATGGCCATATCTCCGTCAAAAATGGCCCCACTTCAAATATGAAGTTATTTTTAGAATTTGCTCGATTTTTAAAACAAAACTGCATTTAAAGAAAATGACTTCAGACTCATCTAAATTTTTATATTGTATTAATGGCCATATCTCTGTCAAAAATGGTCCCACTTCAAATATGAAGGTATTTTTAGAAATTGCTCGATTTGTGAAACAAAACTGCATTTAAACAAAATGACTTCAGACTCATCTAAAATTATATATTGTATTAATGGCCATATCTCCGTCAAAAATGGCCCCACTTCAAATATGAAGTTATTTTTAGAAATTGCTCGATTTTTAAAAACAAAACTGCATTTAAAGAAAATGACTTCAGACTCATCCAAAATTATATATTATATTAATGGCCATATCTCCGTCAAAAATGGCCCCACTTCAAATATGAAGGTATTTTTAGAAATTGCTCGATTTGTGAAACAAAACTGCATTTAAACAAAATGACTTCAGACTCATCTAAAATTATATATTTTTAATGTTAGCCATATCTCTGTCAAAAATGGCCCCACTTCAAATATGGAGTTACTTTTAGAAATTGGTCGATTTTTTAAACAAAACTGCATTTAAACAAAATGACTTCAGACTCATCTAAAATTATATATTGTATTAATGGCCATATCTCCGTCAAAAATGGCCCCACTTCAAATATGAAGGTTATTTTTAGAAATTGCTCGATTTTTGAAACAAAACTGCATTTAAAGAAAATGACTTCAGACTCATCTAAAATTATATATTATATTAATGGCCATATCTCCGTCAAAAATGGCCCCACTTCAAATATGAAGGTATTTTTAGAAATTGCTCGATTTTTAAAACAAAACTGCATTTAAAGAAAATGACTTCAGACTCATCTAAAATTATATATTGTATTAATGGCCATATCTCTGTCAAAAATGGCCCCACTTCAAATATGAAGGTATTTTTAGAAATTGCTCGATTTGTGAAACAAAACTGCATTTAAACAAAATGACTTCAGACTCATCTAAAATTATATATTGTATTAATGGGCCATATCTCCGTCAAAAATGGCCCACTTCAAATATGAAGGTATTTTTAGAATTTGCTCGATTTTTAAAACAAAACTGCATTTAAAGAAAATGTCTTCAGACTCATCCAAATTTATATATTATATTAATGGCCATATCTCCGTCAAAAATGGTTCAACTTGAAATATGAAGGTATTTTTAAAAAATTTTAAACAGACTCGTCTAAAATTATATATTATGTTAATGGCCATATCTCCGCCAAAAATGGCCCCACGCCAATAATGAAGTTATTTTTATACTTTGCTCGATTTATGAATCAAAACTGCATTTAAAGAAAATGACTTCAGACTCGTCTAAAATTATATATTATGTTAATGGCCATATCTCCGTCAATAATGGCCCCACATAAAATATGAAGTTATTTTTATACTTTGCTCGATTTATGAATCAAAACTGCATTTAAAGAAAATGACTTTAGACTCATCTAAAATTATGTATTATATTAATGGCCATATCTCTGTTAAAATTGGCCCCACTTCAAATATGAAGGTATTTTTAGAAATTGCTCGATTTGTGAATCAAAACTGCATTTATACAAAATGACTTCAGACTCATCTAAAGTTATGTATTGTATTAATGGCCATATCTCTGTCAAAAATGGCCCCACTTCAAATATGAAGTTACTTTTAGAAATTGCTCGTTTTTTTAAACAAAACTGCATTTAAAGAAAATGTCTTCAGACTCATCCAAGATTATTTATTGTATTAATGGCCATATCTCTGTCAAAAATAGTCCCACTTCAAATATGAAGGTATTTTTAGAAATTGCTCGATTTGTGAAACAAAACTGCATTTAAACAAAATGACTTCAGACTCATCTAAAGTTATATATTTTATTAATGGCCATATCTCTGTCAAAAATGGCCCCATTTCAAATATGGAGTTACTTTTAGAAATTGCTCTATTTTTTAAACAAAACTGCATTTAAAGAAAATGACTTCAGACTCGTCTAAAATTATATATTATGTTAATGGCCATATCTCCGCCAAAAATGGCCCCACGCCAATAATGAAGTTATTTTTATACTTTGCTCGATTTATGAATCAAAACTGCATTTAAAGAAAATGACTTCAGACTCGTCTAAAATTATATATTATGTTAATGGCCATATCTCCGCCAAAAATGGCCCCACGCCAATAATGAAGTTATTTTTAGACTTTACTCGATTTTTAAAACAAAACTGCATTTAAACAAAATGACTTCAGACTCATCCAAATTTTTATATTATATTAATGGCCATATTTCCGTCAAAAATGGCCCCACATAAAATATGAAGTTACTTTTAGAAATTGCTCGATTTTTGAAACGAAACTGCATTTAAAGAAAATGACTTCAGACTCATCTAAAATTATATATTATATTAATGGCCATATCTCCGTCAAAAATGGCCCCACTTCAAATATGAAGTTATTTTTAGACTTTGCTCGTTTTTTAAAACAAAACTGCATTTAAAGAAAATGTCTTCAGACTCATCCAAGATTTTTTATTGTATTAATGGCCATATCTCTGTCAAAAATAGTCCCACTTCAAATATGAAGGTATTTTTAGAAATTGCTCGATTTGTGAAACAAAACTGCATTTAAACAAAATGACTTCAGACTCATCTAAAATTATATATTGTATTAATGGGCCATATCTCCGTCAAAAATGGCCCACTTCAAATATGAAGGTATTTTTAGAATTTGCTCGATTTTTAAAACAAAACTGCATTTAAAGAAAATGTCTTCAGACTCATCCAAATTTATATATTATATTAATGGCCATATCTCCGTCAAAAATGGCCCCACTTCAAATATGAAGGTATTTTTAGAAATTGCTCGATTTGTGAAACAAAACTGCATTTAAACAAAATGACTTCAGACTCATCTAAAGTTATATGTATTAATGGCCATATCTCTGTCAAAAATAGTCCCACTTCAAATATGGAGTTACTTTTAGAAATTGGTCGATTTTTTAAACAAAACTGCATTTAAAGAAAATGTCTTCAGACTCATCTAAAATTATATATTGTATTAGTGGCCATATCTCCGTCAAAAATGGCCCCACTTCAAATATGAAGGTATTTTTAGAAATTGCTCGATTTGTGAAACAAAACTGCATTTAAACAAAATGACTTCAGACTCATCTAAAGTTATATATTGTATTAATGGCCATATCTCTGTCAAAAATGGCCCCACTTCAAATATGGAGTTACTTTTAGAAATTGCTCGATTTTTTAAACAAAACTGCATTTAAAGAAAATGACTTCAGACTCATCTAAAATTATATATTGTATTAATGGCCATATCTCCGTCAAAAATGGCCCCACGCCAATAATGAAGTTATTTTTAGAATTTGCTCGATTTTTAAAACAAAACTGCATTTAAAGAAAATGACTTCAGACTCATCTAAAATTATATATATTATATTAATGGCCATATCTCCGTCAAAAATGGCCCCACATAAAATATGAAGTTATTTTTAGAAATTGCTCGATTTTTGAAACAAAACTGCATTTAAACAAAATGACTTCAGACTCATCTAAAATTATATATTATATTAATGGCCATATCTCCGTCAAAAATGGCCCCACTTCAAATATGAAGTTATTTTTAGAATTTGCTCGATTTTTAAAACAAAACTGCATTTAAAGAAAATGTCTTCAGACTCATCTAAAATTATATATTGTATTAATGGCCATATCTCTGTCAAAAATGGTCCCACTTCAAATATGAAGGTATTTTTAGAAATTGCTCGATTTGTGAAACAAAACTGCATTTAAACAAAATGACTTCAGACTCATCTAAAATTATATATTGTATTAATGGCCATATCTCCGTCAAAAATGGCCCCACTTCAAATATGAAGTTATTTTTAGAATTTGCTCGATTTTTAAAACAAAACTGCGTTTAAAGAAAATGACTTCAGACTCGTCTAAAATTATATATTATGTTAATGGCCATATCTCCGTCAAAAATGGCCCCACTTCAAATCTGAAGGTATTTTTAGAAATTGCTCGATTTTTGAAACAAAACTGCATTTAAAGAAAATGACTTCAGACTCATCTAAAATTATATATTGTATTAATGGCCATATCTCCGTCAAAAATGGCCCCACTTAAAATATGAAGGTATTTTTAGAATTTGCTCGATTTTTGAAACAAAACTGCATTTAAAGAAAATGTCTTCAGACTCATCTAAAATTATATATTGTATTAATGGCCATATCTCCGTCAAAAATGGCCCCACTTCAAATATGAAGTTACTTTTAGAAATTGCTCGATTTTTGAAACAAAACTGCATTTAAGCAAAATGACTTCAGACTCATCTAAAATTAAATATTGTATTAATGGCCATATCTCCGTCAAAAATGGCCCCACTTCAAATATGAAGGTATTTTTAGAATTTGCTCGATTTTTGAAACAAAACTGCATTTAAAGAAAATGACTTCAGACTCATCTAAAATTATATATTGTATTAATGGCCATATCTCCGTCAAAAATGGCCCCACTTAAAATAGAAGTTACTTTTAGAAATTGCTGATTTTTGAAAAATATATATTGTATTAATGGCCATATCTCCATCAAAAATAGTCCCACTTCAAATATGAGTTACTTTTAGAAATTGCTCGATTTTTGAAACAAAACTGCATTTAAAGAAAATGACTTCAGACTCATCCAAATTTATATATTATATTAATGGCCATATCTCCGTCAAAAATGGCTCCACTTCAAATATGAAGGTATTTTTAGAATTTGCTCGATTTTTGAAACAAAACTGCATTTAAACAAAATGACTTCAGACTCATCTAAAATTATATATTGTATTAATGGCCATATCTCCGTCAAAAATGGCCCCACTTCAAATATGAAGGTATTTTTAGAATTTGCTCGATTTTTAAAACAAAACTGCATTTAAAGAAAATGTCTTCAGACTCATCCAAATTTATATATTATATTAATGGCCATATCTCCGTCAAAAATGGCCCCACTTCAAATATGAAGGTATTTTTAGAAATTACTCGATTTGTGAAACAAAACTGCATTTAAACAAAATGACTTCAGACTCATCTAAAGTTATATATTGTATTAATGGCCATATCTCTGTCAAAAATGGCATCACTTCAAATATGGAGTTACTTTTAGAAATTGCTCGATTTTTTAAACAAAACTGCATTTAATGAAAACGTCTTCAGACTCATCTAAATTATATATTGTATTAATGGCCATATCTCCGTCAAAAATGGCCCCAAATAAAATATGAAGTTACTTTTAGAAATTGCTCGATTTTTGAAACAAAACTGCATTTAAAGAAAATGACTTCAGACTCATCTAAAATTATATATTGTATTAATGGCCATATCTTCGTCAAAAATGGCCCCATGCCAATAATGAAGTTATTTTTATACTTTGCTCGATTTATGAATCAAAACTGCATTTAAAGAAAATGACTGCAGACTCTCTGTCAAAAATGGGCCCACTCCAATAATAAAGTTACTTATAGAAATTGCTCGATTTTTTAAACAAAACTGCATTTAAACAAAATGACTTCAGACTCATCTAAAATTATATATTATATTAATGGCCATATCTCTGTCAAAATTGGCCCCACTTCAAATATGAAGGTATTTTTAGAAATTGCTCGATTTGTGAAACAAAACTGCATTTATACAAAATGACTTCAGACTCATCAAAAGTTATATATTGTATTAATGGCCATATCTCTGTCAAAAATGGCCCCACTTCCAATATGGAGTTACTTTTAGAAATTGCTCGATTTTTTAAACAAAACTGCATTTAAAGAAAATGTCTTCAGACTCATCCAAGATTATTTATTGTATTAATGGCCATATCTCTGTCAAAAATAGTCCCACTTCAAATATGAAAGTATTTTTAGAAATTGCTCGATTTGTGAAACAAAACTGCATTTAAACAAAATGACTTCAGACTCATCTAAAGTTATATATTTTATTAATGGCCATATCTCCGTCAAAAATGGCCCCATTTCAAATATGGAGTTACTTTTAGAAATTGCTCGATTTTTTAAACAAAACTGCATTTAAAGAAAATGTCTTCAGACTCATCTAAAATTATATATTGTATTAATGGCCATATCTCCGTCAAAAATGGCCCCAAATAAAATATGAAGTTACTTTTAGAAATTGCTCGATTTTTGAAACAAAACTGCATTTAAAGAAAATGACTTCAGACTCATCTAAAATTATATATTGTATTAATGGCCATATCTCCGTCAAAAATGGCCCCATGCAACAATAAAAAAACTGCATTTAAAAAAAATGACTTCAGACTCATCTAAAATTATATATTATATTAAATGGCCATATCTCTGTCAAAAATGGGCCCACTTCAAATAATAAAGTTACTTTTAGAAATTGCTCGATTTTTTAAACAAAACTGCATTTAAACAAAATGACTTCAGACTCATCTAAAATTATATATTATATTAATGGCCATATCTCTGTCAAAAATGGCCCCACTTCAAATATGAAGGTATTTTTAGAAATTGCTCGATTTTTGAAACAAAACTGCATTTAAACAAAATGACTTCAGACTCATCTAAAATTATATATTGTATTAATGGCCATATCTCTGTCAAAAATGGCCCCACTTCAAATATGGAGTTATTTTTAGAAATTGCTCGATTTTTGAAACAAAACTGCATTTAAAGAAAATGACTTCAGACTCATCTAAAATTATATATTATATTAATGGCCATATCTCCGTCAAAAAAGGCCCCACTTCAAATATGAAGGTATTTTTAGAAATTGCTCGATTTTTGAAACAAAACTGCATTTAAAGAAAATGACTTCAGACTCATCTAAAATTATATATTGTATTAATGGCCATATCTCCGTCAAAAATGGCCCCACTTCAAATATGAAGTTACTTTTAGAAATTGCTCGATTTTTGAAACAAAACTGCATTTAAAGAAAATGACTTCAGACTCATCTAAAATTATATATTGTATTAATGGCCATATCTCCGTCAAAAATGGCCCCACTTCAAATATGAAGTTACTTTTAGAAATTGCTCGATTTTTGAAACAAAACTGCATTTAAAGAAAATGACTTCAGACTCATCTAAAATTATATATTGTATTAATGGCCATATCTCCGTCAAAAATGGCCCCACTTCAAATATGAAGTTATTTTTAGAATTTGCTCGATTTTTGAAACAAAACTGCATTTAAAGAAAATGACTTCAGACTCATCAAATAAAATTATATATTGTATTTAATGGCCATATCTCCGTCAAAAATGGCCCCACTTCAAATATGAAGTTACTTTTAGAAATTGCTCGATTTTTGAAACAAAACTGCATTTAAAGAAAATGACTTCAGACTCATCTAAAATTATATATTGTATTAATGGCCATATCTCCTGTCAAAAATGGCCCCACTTCAAATATGAAGTTACTTTTTAGAAATTGCTCGATTTTTGAAACAAAACTGCATTTAAACAAAATGACTTCAGACTCATCTAAAATTATATATTGTATTAATGGCCATATCTCCGTCAAAAATGGCCCCACTTCAAATATGAAGTTATTTTTAGAAATTGCTCGATTTTTGAAACAAAACTGCATTTAAAGAAAATGACTTCAGACTCATCTAAAATTATATATTGTATTAATGGCCATATCTCCGTCAAAAATGGCCCCACTTCAAATATGAAGTTACTTTTTAGAAATTGCTCGATTTTTGAAAACAAAACTGCATTTAAAGAAAATGACTTCAGACTCATCTAAAATTATATATTGTATTAATGGCCATATCTCCGTCAAAAATGGCCCCACTTCCAATAATGAAGGTATTTTTAGAAATTGCTCGATTTTTGAAACAAAACTGCATTTAAACAAAATGACTTCAGACTCATCTAAAATTATATATTGTATTAATGGCCATATCTCCGTCAAAAATGGCCCCACTTCAAAATATGGAGTTACTTTTAGAAATTGCTCGATTTTTTAAACAAAACTGCATTTAAAGAAAATGACTTCAGACTCATCTAAAATTATATATTGTATTAATGGCCATATCTCCGTCAAAAATGGCCCCACTTCAAATATGAAGTTATTTTTAGAAATTGCTCGATTTTTGAAACAAAACTGCATTTAAAAAAAATGACTTCAGACTCATCTAAAATTATATATTGTATTAATGGCCATATCTCCGTCAAAAATGGCCCCACTTCAAATATGAAGTTATTTTTAGAAATTTGCTCGATTTTTGAAACAAAACTGCATTTAAAGAAAATGACTTCAGACTCATCTAAATTATTATATATTGTATTAATGGCCATATCTCCGTCAAAAATGGCCCCACCTTCAAATAATGAAGTTATTTTTAGAAATTGCTCGATTTTTTAAACAAAACTGCATTAAAACAAAATGACTTCAGACTCATCTAAAATTATATATTGTATTAATGGCCATATCTCTGTCAAAAATGGCCCCACTTCAAATATGAAGGTATTTTTAGAAATTGCTCGATTTTTGAAACAAAACTGCATTTAAAGAAAATGACTTCAGACTCATCTAAAATTATATATTGTATTAATGGCCATATCTCCGTCAAAAATGGCCCCACTTCAAATATGAAGTTACTTTTTAGAAATTGCTCGATTTTTGAAACAAAACTGCATTTAAAGAAAATGACTTCAGACTCATCTAAAATTATATATTGTATTAATGGCCATATCTCCGTCAAAAATGGCCCCACTTCAAATATGAAGGTATTTTTAGAAATTGCTCGATTTTTGAAACAAAACTGCATTTAAACAAAATGACTTCAGACTCATCTAAAATTATATATTGTATTAATGGCCATATCTCCGTCAAAAATGGCCCCACTTCAAATATGAAGTTATTTTTAGAAATTGCTCGATTTTTGAAACAAAACTGCATTTAAAGAAAATGACTTCAGACTCATCTAAAATTATATATTGTATTAATGGCCATATCTCCGTCAAAAATGGCCCCACTTAAAATATGAAGGTATTTTTAGAAATTGCTCGATTTTTGAAACAAAACTGCATTTAAAGAAAATGACTTCAGACTCATCTAAAATTATATATTTGTATTAATGGCCATATCTCCGTCAAAAATGGCCCCACTTCAAATAATGAAGGTATTTTTAGAAATTGCTCGATTTTTGAAACAAAACTGCATTTAAAGAAAATGACTTCAGACTCATCTAAAATTATATATTGTATTAATGGCCATATCTCCGTCAAAAAATGGCCCCACTTCAAATATGAAGTTATTTTTAGAAATTGCTCGATTTTTGAAACAAAACTGCATTTAAAGAAAATGACTTCAGACTCATCTAAAATTATATATTGTATTAATGGCCATATCTCCGTCAAAAATGGCCCCACTTCAAATATGAAGTTACTTTTTAGAAATTGCTCGATTTTTTAAACAAAACTGCATTTAAAGAAAATGACTTCAGACTCATCTAAAATTATATATTGTATTAATGGCCATATCTCCGTCAAAAATGGCCCCACTTCAAATATGAAGTTATTTTTAGAAATTGCTCGATTTTTGAAACAAAACTGCATTTAAAGAAAATGACTTCAGACTCATCTAAAATTATATATTGTATTAATGGCCATATCTCCGTCAAAAATGGCCCCACTTCCAATAATGAAGTTATTTTTAGAAATTGCTCGATTTTATGAAACAAAACTGCATTTAAAGAAAATGACTTCAGACTCATCTAAAATTATATATTGTATTAATGGCCATATCTCCGTCAAAAAATGGCCCCAACTCATCAAATATGAAGTTATTTTTAGAAATTGCTCGATTTTTTAAACAAAACTGCATTTAAACAAAATGACTTCAGACTCATCTAAAATTATATATTGTATTAATGGCCATATCTCTGTCAAAAATGGCCCCACTTCAAATATGAAGTTATTTTTAGAAATTGCTCGATTTTTGAAACAAAACTGCATTTAAAGAAAATGACTTCAGACTCATCTAAAATTATATATTGTATTAATGGCCATATCTCCGTCAAAAATGGCCCCACTTCAAATATGGAGTTATTTTTAGAAATTGCTCGATTTTTAAAACAAAACTGCATTTAAAGAAAATGACTTCAGACTCATCTAAAATTATATATTGTATTAATGGCCATATCTCCGTCAAAAATGGCCCCACTTCAAATATGAAGTTATTTTTAGAAATTGCTCGATTTTTTAAACAAAACTGCATTTAAAGAAAATGACTTCAGACTCATCTAAAATTATATATTGTATTAATGGCCATATCTCCGTCAAAAATGGCCCCACTTCAAATAATGAAGTTATTTTTAAGATAATTGCTCGATTTTTGAAACAAAACTGCATTTAAAGAAAATGACTTCAGACTCATCTAAAATTATATATTGTATTAATGGCCATATCTCCGTCAAAAATGGCCCCACTTCAAATAATGAAGTTACTTTTAGAATTTGCTCGATTTTTAAACAAAACTGCATTTAAAGAAAATGACTTCAGACTCATCTAAAATTATATATTATATTAATGGCCATATCTCTGTCAAAAAATTGGCCCCACTTCAAATATGAAGGTATTTTTAGAAATTGCTCGATTTGTGAAACAAAACTGCATTTATACAAAATGACTTCAGACTCATCTAAAATTATATATTGTATTAATGGCCATATCTCTGTCAAAAATGGCCCCACTTCAAATATGGAGTTACTTTTAGAAATTGCTCGATTTTTTAAACAAAACTGCATTTAAAGAAAATGTCTTCAGACTCATCCAAGATTATTTATTGTATTAATGGCCATATCTCTGTCAAAAATAGTCCCACTTCAAATATGAAGGTATTTTTAGAAATTGCTCGATTTGTGAAACAAAACTGCATTTAAACAAAATGACTTCAGACTCATCTAAAATTATATATTTTATTAATGGCCATATCTCCGTCAAAAATGGCCCCATTTCAAATATGGAGTTACTTTTAGAAATTGCTCGATTTTTTAAACAAAACTGCATTTAAAGAAAATGACTTCAGACTCATCTAAAATTATATATTATATTAATGGCCATATCTCCGTCAAAAATGGCCCCACTTCAAATAATGAAGTTATTTTTAGAAATTGCTCGATTTTTGAAACAAAACTGCATTTAAACAAAATGACTTCAGACTCATCTAAAATTATATATTGTATTAATGGCCATATCTCCGTCAAAAATGGCCCCACTTCAAAATATGAAGTTATTTTTAGAAATTGCTCGATTTTTGAAACAAAACTGCATTTAAAGAAAATGACTTCAGACTCATCTAAAATTATATATTGTATTAATGGCCATATCTCCGTCAAAAATGGCCCCACTTCAAAATATGAAGTTATTTTTAGAAATTGCTCGATTTTTGAAACAAAACTGCATTTAAAGAAAATGACTTCAGACTCATCTAAAATTATATATTATATTAATGGCCATATCTCCGTCAAAAATGGCCCCACTTCAAATATGAAGGTATTTTTAGAAATTTGCTCGATTTTTGAAACAAAACTGCATTTAAAGAAAATGACTTCAGACTCATCTAAAATTATATATTGTATTAATGGCCATATCTCCGTCAAAAATGGCCCCACTTCAAATATGAAGTTATTTTTAGAAATTGCTCGATTTTTAAAACAAAACTGCATTTAAAGAAAATGACTTCAGACTCATCTAAAATTATATATTATATTAATGGCCATATCTCCGTCAAAAATGGCCCCACTTCAAATATGAAGTTATTTTTAGAAATTGCTCGATTTTTGAAACAAAACTGCATTTAAACAAAATGACTTCAGACTCATCTAAAATTATATATTGTATTAATGGCCATATCTCTGTCAAAAATGGCCCCACTTCAAATATGAAGTTATTTTTAGAAATTGCTCGATTTTTGAAACAAAACTGCATTTAAACAAAATGACTTCAGACTCATCTAAAATTATATATTGTATTAATGGCCATATCTCCGTCAAAAATGGCCCCACTTCAAATATGAAGTTATTTTTAGAAATTGCTCGATTTTTGAAACAAAACTGCATTTAAAGAAAATGACTTCAGACTCATCTAAAATTATATATTGTATTAATGGCCATATCTCCGTCAAAAATGGCCCCACTTCAAATATGAAGTTATTTTTAGAAATTGCTCGATTTTTGAAAACAAAACTGCATTTAAAGAAAATGACTTCAGACTCATCTAAAATTATATATTATATTAATGGCCATATCTCCTGTCAAAAATGGCCCCACTCCAAATATGAAGTTATTTTTAGAAATTGCTCGATTTTTGAAACAAAACTGCATTTAAAGAAAATGACTTCAGACTCATCTAAAATTATATATTGTATTAATGGCCATATCTCCGTCAAAAATGGCCCCACTTCAAATATGAAGTTACTTTTAGAAATTGCTCGATTTTTTGAAACAAAACTGCATTTAAAGAAAATGACTTCAGACTCATCTAAAATTATATATTGTATTAATGGCCATATCTCCGTCAAAAATGGCCCCACTTCAAATATGAAGTTATTTTTAGAAATTGCTCGATTTTTGAAACAAAACTGCATTTAAAGAAAATGACTTCAGACTCATCTAAAATTATATATTGTATTAATGGCCATATCTCCGTCAAAAATGGCCCCACTTCAAATATGAAGTTATTTTTAGAAATTGCTCGATTTTTGAAACAAAACTGCATTTAAAGAAAATGACTTCAGACTCATCTAAAATTATATATTGTATTAATGGCCATATCTCCGTCAAAAATGGCCCCACTTAAAATATGAAGTTATTTTTAGAATTTGCTCGATTTTTGAAACAAAACTGCATTTAAAGAAAATGACTTCAGACTCATCTAAAATTATATATTATATTAATGGCCATATCTCCGTCAAAAATGGCCCCACTTCAAATATGAAGTTATTTTTAGAAATTGCTCGATTTTTGAAACAAAACTGCATTTAAAGAAAATGACTTCAGACTCATCTAAAATTATATATTGTATTAATGGCCATATCTCCGTCAAAAATGGCCCCACTTCAAATAATGAAGTTATTTTTAGAAATTGCTCGATTTTTGAAACAAAACTGCATTTAAAGAAAATGACTTCAGACTCATCTAAAATTATATATTGTATTAATGGCCATATCTCCGTCAAAAATGGCCCCACTTCAAATATGAAGTTACTTTTAGAAATTGCTCGATTTTTGAAACAAAACTGCATTTAAAGAAAATGACTTCAGACTCATCTAAAATTATATATTATATTAATGGCCATATCTCCGTCAAAAATGGCCCCACTTCAAATATGGAGTTACTTTTTAGAAATTGCTCGATTTTTGAAACAAAACTGCATTTAAAGAAAATGACTTCAGACTCATCTAAAATTATATATTGTATTAATGGCCATATCTCTGTCAAAAATGGCCCCACTTCCAAATATGAAGTTATTTTTAGAAATTGCTCGATTTTTGAAACAAAACTGCATTTAAAGAAAATGACTTCAGACTCATCTAAAATTATATATTGTATTAATGGCCATATCTCCGTCAAAAATGGCCCCACTTCAAATATGAAGTTATTTTTAGAAATTGCTCGATTTTTGAAACAAAACTGCATTTAAAGAAAATGACTTCAGACTCATCTAAAATTATATATTGTATTAATGGCCATATCTCCGTCAAAAATGGCCCCACTTCAAATATGAAGTTATTTTTAGAAATTGCTCGATTTTTGAAACAAAACTGCATTTAAAGAAAATGACTTCAGACTCATCTAAAATTATATATTGTATTAATGGCCATATCTCCGTCAAAAATGGCCCCACTTCAAATATGAAGTTATTTTTAGAATTTGCTCGATTTTTGAAACAAAACTGCATTTAAAGAAAATGACTTCAGACTCATCTAAAATTATATATTGTATTAATGGCCATATCTCCGTCAAAAATGGCCCCACTTCAAATATGAAGTTATTTTTAGAATTTGCTCGATTTTTGAAACAAAACTGCATTTAAAGAAAATGTCTTCAGACTCATCTAAAATTATATATTGTATTAATGGCCATATCTCCGTCAAAAATGGCCCCACTTCAAATATGAAGTTATTTTTAGAAATTGCTCGATTTTTGAAACAAAACTGCATTTAAACAAAATGACTTCAGACTCATCTAAAATTATATATTGTATTAATGGCCATATCTCCGTCAAAAATGGCCCCACTTCAAATATGAAGGTATTTTTAGAAATTTGCTCGATTTTTGAAACAAAACTGCATTTAAAGAAAATGACTTCAGACTCATCTAAAATTATATATTATATTAATGGCCATATCTCCGTCAAAAATGGCCCCACTTCAAATATGAAGTTATTTTTAGAAATTGCTCGATTTTTGAAACAAAACTGCATTTAAAGAAAATGACTTCAGACTCATCTAAAATTATATATTGTATTAATGGCCATATCTCTGTCAAAAATGGCCCCACTTCAAATAATGAAGTTACTTTTAGAAATTGCTCGATTTTTGAAACAAAACTGCATTTAAAGAAAATGACTTCAGACTCATCTAAAATTATATATTGTATTAATGGCCATATCTCTGTCAAAAATGGCCCCACTTCAAATATGAAGTTATTTTTAGAAATTGCTCGATTTTTTAAACAAAACTGCATTTAAAGAAAATGACTTCAGACTCATCTAAAATTATATATTGTATTAATGGCCATATCTCCGTCAAAAATGGCCCCACTTCAAATATGAAGTTATTTTTAGAAATTGCTCGATTTTTGAAACAAAACTGCATTTAAAGAAAATGACTTCAGACTCATCTAAAATTATATATTGTATTAATGGCCATATCTCTGTCAAAAATGGCCCCACTTCAAATATGAAGTTATTTTTAGAAATTGCTCGATTTTTGAAACAAAACTGCATTTAAAGAAAATGACTTCAGACTCATCTAAAATTATATATTGTATTAATGGCCATATCTCCGTCAAAAATGGCCCCACTTCAAATATGAAGTTACTTTTAGAAATTGCTCGATTTTTGAAACAAAACTGCATTTAAAGAAAATGACTTCAGACTCATCTAAAATTATATATTGTATTAATGGCCATATCTCCGTCAAAAATGGCCCCACTTCAAATATGAAGTTATTTTTAGAAATTGCTCGATTTTTGAAACAAAACTGCATTTAAAGAAAATGACTTCAGACTCATCTAAAATTATATATTGTATTAATGGCCATATCTCCGTCAAAAATGGCCCCACTTAAAATATGAAGTTACTTTTAGAAATTGCTCGATTTTTGAAACAAAACTGCATTTAAAAAAATGACTTCAGACTCATCTAAAATTATATTATTAATGGCCATATCTCTGTCAAAAATGGCCCCACTTAACAAAAATGTTAAAGTTACTTTTAGAAATTGCTCGATTTTTGAAACAAAACTGCATTTAAAGAAAATGACTTCAGACTCATCTAAAATTATATATTATATTAATGGCCATATCTCCGTCAAAAATGGCCCCACTTCCAATAATGAAGTTATTTTTAGAAATTGCTCGATTTTTGAAACAAAACTGCATTTAAAGAAAATGACTTCAGACTCATCTAAAATTATATATTATATTAATGGCCATATCTCCGTCAAAAATGGCCCCACTTCAAATAATGAAGTTACTTTTAGAAATTGCTCGATTTTTTAAACAAAACTGCATTTAAAGAAAATGACTTCAGACTCATCTAAAATTATATATTATATTAATGGCCATATCTCCGTCAAAAATGGCCCCACTTCAAATATGAAGTTATTTTTAGAAATTGCTCGATTTTTGAAACAAAACTGCATTTAAAGAAAATGACTTCAGACTCATCTAAAATTATATATTGTATTAATGGCCATATCTCCGTCAAAAATGGCCCCACTTCAAATATGAAGTTACTTTTAGAAATTGCTCGATTTTTGAAACAAAACTGCATTTAAAGAAAATGACTTCAGACTCATCTAAAATTATATATTGTATTAATGGCCATATCTCTGTCAAAAATGGTCCCACTTCAAATATGAAGTTATTTTTAGAAATTGCTCGATTTTTGAAACAAAACTGCATTTAAAGAAAATGACTTCAGACTCATCTAAAATTATATATTGTATTAATGGCCATATCTCCGTCAAAAATGGCCCCACTTCAAATAATGAAGTTATTTTTAGAAATTGCTCGATTTTTTGAAACAAAACTGCATTTAAAGAAAATGACTTCAGACTCATCTAAAATTATATATTATATTAATGGCCATATCTCCGTCAAAAATGGCCCCACTTCAAATATGAAGTTATTTTTAGAATTTGCTCGATTTTTGAAACAAAACTGCATTTAAAGAAAATGACTTCAGACTCATCTAAAATTATATATTGTATTAATGGCCATATCTCCGTCAAAAATGGCCCCACTTAAAATATGAAGTTATTTTTAGAATTTGCTCGATTTTTGAAACAAAACTGCATTTAAAGAAAATGACTTCAGACTCATCTAAAATTATATATTGTATTAATGGCCATATCTCCGTCAAAAATGGCCCCACTTCAAATATGAAGGTATTTTTAGAAATTGCTCGATTTTTGAAACAAAACTGCATTTAAAGAAAATGACTTCAGACTCATCTAAAATTATATATTGTATTAATGGCCATATCTCCGTCAAAAATGGCCCCACTTCAAATATGAAGTTATTTTTAGAAATTGCTCGATTTTTGAAACAAAACTGCATTTAAAGAAAATGACTTCAGACTCATCTAAAATTATATATTGTATTAATGGCCATATCTCCGTCAAAAATGGCCCCACTTCAAATATGAAGTTATTTTTAGAAATTGCTCGATTTTTGAAACAAAACTGCATTTAAAGAAAATGACTTCAGACTCATCTAAAATTATATATTGTATTAATGGCCATATCTCCGTCAAAAAATGGCCCCACTTCAAATATGAAGGTATTTTTAGAAATTTGCTCGATTTTTGAAACAAAACTGCATTTAAACAAAATGACTTCAGACTCATCTAAAATTATATATTGTATTAATGGCCATATCTCCGTCAAAAATGGCCCCACTTCAAATATGGAGTTACTTTTAGAAATTGCTCGATTTTTGAAACAAAACTGCATTTAAAGAAAATGACTTCAGACTCATCTAAAATTATATATTGTATTAATGGCCATATCTCCGTCAAAAATGGTCCCACTTCAAATATGAAGGTATTTTTAGAAATTGCTCGATTTTTGAAACAAAACTGCATTTAAAGAAAATGACTTCAGACTCATCTAAAATTATATATTGTATTAATGGCCATATCTCCGTCAAAAATGGCCCCACTTCAAATATGAAGTTACTTTTAGAAATTGCTCGATTTTTGAAACAAAACTGCATTTAAAGAAAATGACTTCAGACTCATCTAAAATTATATATTATATTAATGGCCATATCTCCGTCAAAAATGGCCCCACTTCCAATAATGAAGTTATTTTTAGAATTTGCTCGATTTTTGAAACAAAACTGCATTTAAAGAAAATGACTTCAGACTCATCTAAAATTATATATTGTATTAATGGCCATATCTCCGTCAAAAATGGCCCCACTTCAAAATATGAAGTTATTTTTAGAAATTTGCTCGATTTTTGAAACAAAACTGCATTTAAAGAAAATGTCTTCAGACTCATCTAAAATTATATATTGTATTAATGGCCATATCTCCGTCAAAAATGGCCCCACTTCAAATATGAAGTTATTTTTAGAAATTGCTCGATTTTTGGAAACAAAACTGCATTTAAAGAAAATGACTTCAGACTCATCTAAAATTATATATTGTATTAATGGCCATATCTCCGTCAAAAATGGCCCCACTTCAAATATGAAGGTATTTTTAGAATTTGCTCGATTTTTGAAACAAAACTGCATTTAAAGAAAATGTCTTCAGACTCATCTAAAATTATATATTGTATTAATGGCCATATCTCCGTCAAAAATGGCCCCACTTCAAATATGAAGGTATTTTTAGAAATTTGCTCGATTTTTGAAACAAAACTGCATTTAAACAAAATGACTTCAGACTCATCTAAAATTATATATTGTATTAATGGCCATATCTCCGTCAAAAATGGCCCCACTTCAAATATGAAGTTACTTTTAGAAATTGCTCGATTTTTGAAACAAAACTGCATTTAAAGAAAATGACTTCAGACTCATCTAAAATTATATATTGTATTAATGGCCATATCTCCGTCAAAAATGGCCCCACTTCAAATATGAAGTTATTTTTAGAAATTGCTCGATTTTTGAAACAAAACTGCATTTAAAGAAAATGACTTCAGACTCATCTAAAATTATATATTGTATTAATGGCCATATCTCCGTCAAAAATGGCCCCACTTCAAAAATGAAGTTACTTTTAGAAATTGCTCGATTTTTGAAACAAAACTGCATTTAAAGAAAATGACTTCAGACTCATCTAAAATTATATATTGTATTAATGGCCATATCTCTGTCAAAAATGGCCCCACTTCAAATATGAAGTTATTTTTAGAAATTGCTCGATTTTTGAAACAAAACTGCATTTAAAGAAAATGACTTCAGACTCATCTAAAATTATATATTGTATTAATGGCCATATCTCCGTCAAAAATGGCCCCACTTCAAATATGGAGTTACTTTTAGAAATTGCTCGATTTTTGAAACAAAACTGCATTTAAAGAAAATGACTTCAGACTCATCTAAAATTATATATTGTATTAATGGCCATATCTCCGTCAAAAATGGCCCCACTTCAAATATGACTTCAGACTCATCTAAAGTTATATAATTAAGTTAATGGCCATATCTCCGTCAAAAATGGCCCCACTTCAAATATGAAGAGTATTTTTAGAATTTGCTCGATTTTTAAAACAAAACTGCATTTAAAGAAAATGTCTTCAGACTCATCCAAATTTATGTATTATATTAATGGCCATATCTCCGTCAAAAATGGCTCCACTTCAAATATGAAGGTATTTTTAGAATTTGCTCGATTTTTGATACAAAACTGAATTTAAACAAAATGACTTCAGACTCATCTAAAGTTATATATTGTATTAATGGCCATATCTCTGTCAAAAATGGCATCACTTCAAATATGGAGTTACTTTTAGAAATTGCTCGATTTTTTAAACAAAACTGTATTTAATGAAAATGTCTTCAGACTCATCTAAAATTATATATTGTATTAATGGCCATATCTCCGTCAAAAATGGCCCCACATAAAATATGAAGTTACTTTTAGAAATTGCTCGATTTTTGAAACAAAACTGCATTTAAAGAAAATGACTTCAGACTCATCTAAAATTATATATTGTATTAATGGCCATATCTCCGTCAAAAATGGCCCCACGCCAATAATGAAGTTATTTTTATACTTTGCTCGATTTATGAATCAAAACTGCATTTAAAGAAAATGACTTCAGACTCATCTAAAATTATATATTATATTAATGGCCATATCTCTCTCAAAAATGGGCCCACTCCAATAATAAAGTTACTTTTAGAAATTGCTCGATTTTTTAAACAAAACTGCATTTAAAGAAAATGTCTTCAGACTCATCTAAAATTATATATTATATTAATGGCCATATCTCTGTCAAAATTGGCCCCACTTCAAATATGAAGGTATTTTTAGAAATTGCTCGATTTGTGAAACAAAACTGCATTTATACAAAATGACTTCAGACTCATCAAAAGTTATATATTGTATTAATGGCCATATCTCTGTCAAAAATGGCCCCACTTCCAATATGGAGTTACTTTTAGAAATTGCTCGATTTTTAAACAAAACTGCATTTAAAGAAAATGTCTTTAGACTCATCCAAGATTATTTATTGTATTAATGGCCATATCTCTGTCAAAAATAGTCCCACATAAAATATGAAGTTACTTTTAGAAATTGCTCGATTTTTGAAACAAAACTGCATTTAAAGAAAATGACTTCAGACTCATCTAAAATTATATATTGTATTAATAGCCATATCTCCGTCAAAAATGGCCCCACGCCAATAATGAAGTTATTTTTATACTTTGCTCGATTTATGAATCAAAACTGCATTTAAAGAAAATGACTTCAGACTCATCTAAAATTATATATTATATTAATGGCCATATCTCTCTCAAAAATGGGCCCACTCCAATAATAAAGTTACTTTTAGAAATTGCTCGATTTTTTAAACAAAACTGCATTTAAACAAAATGACTTCAGACTCATCTAAAATTATATATTATATTAATGGCCATATCTCTGTCAAAATTGGCCCCACTTCAAATATGAAGGTATTTTTAGAAATTGCTCGATTTGTGAAACAAAACTGCATTTATACAAAATGACTTCAGACTCATCAAAAGTTATATATTGTATTAATGGCCATATCTCTGTCAAAAATGGCCCCACTTCCAATATGGAGTTACTTTTAGAAATTGCTCGATTTTTAAACAAAACTGCATTTAAAGAAAATGTCTTCAGACTCATCCAAGATTATTTATTGTATTATTGGCCATATCTCTGTCAAAAATAGTCCCACTTCAAAAATGAAGGTATTTTTAGAAATTGCTCGATTTGTGAAACAAAACTGCATTTAAACAAAATGACTTCAGACTCATCTAAAGTTATATATTTTATTAATGGCCATATCTCTGTCAAAAATGGCCCCATTTCAAATATTGAGTTACTTTTAGAAATTGCTCGATTTTTTAAACAAAACTGCATTAAAAGAAAATGACTTCAGACTCGTCTAAAATTATATATTATGTTAATGGCCATATCTCCGTCAAAAATGGCCCCACATCATAATATGAAGTTACTTTTAGAAATTGCTCGATTTTTGAAACAAAACTGCATTTAAAGAAAATGACTTCAGACTCATCTAAAATTATATATTGTATTAATGGCCATATCTCCGTCAAAAATGGCCCCACGCCAATAATGAAGTTATTTTTATACTTTGCTCGATTTATGAAACAAAACTGCATTTAAAGAAAATGACTTCAGACTCATCTAAAATTATATATTATATTAATGGCCATATCTCTGTCAAAAATGGGCCCACTCCAATAATAAAGTTACTTTTAGAAATTGCTCGATTTTTTAAACAAAACTGCATTTAAAGAAAATGTCTTCAGACTCATCTAAAATTATATATTATATTAATGGCCATATCTCTGTCAAAAATGGCCCCACTTCAAATATGAAGGTATTTTTAGAAATTGCTCGATTTGTGAAACAAAACTGCATTTATACAAAATGACTTCAGACTCATCTAAAATTATATATTGTATTAATGGCCATATCTCCGTCAAAAATGGCCCCACTTCAAATATGAAGGTATTTTTAGAATTTGCTCGATTTTTAAAACAAAACTGCATTTAAACAAAATGACTTCAGACTCATCTAAAATTATATATTATATTAATGGCCATATCTCTGTCAAAAATGGCCCCACTTCAAATATGAAGGTATTTTTAGAAATTGCTCGATTTTTGAAACAAAACTGCATTTATACAAAATGACTTCAGACTCATCAAAAGTTATGTATTGTATTAATGGCCATATCTCTGTCAAAAATGGCCCCACTTCCAATATGGAGTTACTTTTAGAAATTGCTCGATTTTTGAAACAAAACTGCATTTAAAGAAAATGACTTCAGACTCATCTAAAATTATATATTGTATTAATGGCCATATCTCCGTCAAAAATGGCCCCACTTCAAATATGGAGTTATTTTTAGAAATTGCTCGATTTTTGAAACAAAACTGCATTTAAAGAAAATGACTTCAGACTCATCTAAAATTATATATTATATTAATGGCCATATCTCCGTCAAAAATGGCCCCACGTCAAATATGAAGGTATTTTTAGAATTTGCTCGATTTTTAAAACAAAACTGCATTTAAAGAAAATGACTTCAGACTCATCTAAAATTATATATTGTATTAATGGCCATATCTCCGTCAAAAATGGCCCCACTTCAAATATGAAGTTATTTTTATACTTTGCTCGATTTTTGAAACAAAACTGCATTTAAAGAAAATGTCTTCAGACTCATCTAAAATTATATATTGTATTAATGGCCATATCTCCGTCAAAAATGGCCCCACATAAAATATGAAGTTACTTTTAGAAATTGCTCGATTTTTGAAACAAAACTGCATTTAAAGAAAATGACTTCAGACTCATCTAAAATTATATATTATGTTAATGGCCATATCTCCGTCAAAAATGGCCCCACTTCAAATATGAAGGTATTTTTAGAATTTGCTCGATTTTTAAAACAAAACTGCATTTAAAGAAAATGTCTTCAGACTCATCCAAATTTATGTATTATATTAATGGCCATATCTCCGTCAAAAATGGCTCCACTTCAAATATGAAGGTATTTTTAGAATTTGCTCGATTTTTGAAACAAAACTGAATTTAAACAAAATGACTTCAGACTCATCTAAAGTTATATATTGTATTAATGGCCATATCTCTGTCAAAAATGGCATCACTTCAAATATGGAGTTACTTTTAGAAATTGCTCGATTTTTTAAACAAAACTGTATTTAAAGAAAATGTCTTCAGACTCATCTAAATTATATATTGTATTAATGGCCATATCTCCGTCAAAAATGGCCCCACATAAAATATGAAGTTACTTTTAGAAATTGCTCGATTTTTGAAACAAAACTGCATTTAAAGAGAATGACTTCAGACTAATCTAAAATTATATATTGTATTAATGGCCATATCTCCGTCAAAAATGGCCCCACCCCATTAATGAAGTTATTTTTATACTTTGCTCGATTTATGAATCAAAACTGCATTTAAAGGAAATGACTGCAGACTCATCTAAAATTATATATTATATTAATGGCCATATCTCTGTCAAAAATGGGCCCACTCCAATAATAAAGTTACTTTTAGAAATTGCTCGATTTTTTAAACAAAACTGCATTTAAACAAAATGACTTCAGACTCATCTAAAATTATATATTATATTAATGGCCTTATCTCTGTCAAAATTGGCCCCACTTCAAATATGAAGGTATTTTTAGAAATTGCTCGATTTGTGAAACAAAACTGCATTTATACAAAATGACTTCAGACTCATCAAAAGTTATATATTGTATTAATGGCCATATCTCTGTCAAAAATGGCCCCACTTCCAATATGGAGTTACTTTTAGAAATTGCTCGATTTTTAAACAAAACTGCATTTAAAGAAAATGTCTTCAGACTCATCCAAGATTATTTATTGTATTAATGGCCATATCTCTGTCAAAAATAGTCCCACTTCAAATATGAAGGTATTTTTAAATATTGCTCGATTTGTGAAACAAAACTGCATTTAAACAAAATGACTTCAGACTCATCTAAAGTTATATATTTTATTAATGGCCATATCTCCGTCAAAAATGGCCCCATTTCAAATATGGAGTTACTTTTAGAAATTGCTCGATTTTTTAAACAAAACTGCATTTAAAGAAAATGACTTCAGACTCATCTAAAATTATATATTATGTTAATGGCCATATCTCCGTCAAAAATGGCCCCACGCAAATAATGAAGTTATTTTTAGACTTTGCTCGATTTTTGAAACAAAACTGCATTAAAACAAAATGACTTCAGACTCATCTAAAATTATATATTGTATTAATGGCCATATCTCCATCAAAAATGGCCCCACATAAAATATGAAGTTATTTTTATACTTTGCTCGATTTTGAAACAAAACTGCATTTAAAGAATATGTTTTTTTTTTTCTAAAATTATTTATTTTATTAATGGCCATATCTCCGTCAAAAATGGCCCCACTTCAAATATGAAGGTACTTTTAGAAATTGCTCGATTTTTGAAACAAAACTGCATTTAAAGAAAATGACTTCAGACTCATCTAAAATTATATATTGTATTAATGGCCATATCTCCGTCAAAAATGGCCCCACTTCAAATATGAAGGTATTTTTAGAAATTGCTCGATTTTTGAAACAAAACTGCATTTAAAGAAAATGACTTCAGACTCATCTAAAATTATATATTGTATTAATGGCCATATCTCCGTCAAAAATGGCCCCACTTCAAATATGAAGGTATTTTTAGAAATTTGCTCGATTTTTGAAACAAAACTGCATTTAAAGAAAATGACTTCAGACTCATCTAAAATTATATATTGTATTAATGGCCATATCTCCGTCAAAAATGGCCCCACTTCAAATATGAAGGTATTTTTAGAAATTTGCTCGATTTTTGAAACAAAACTGCATTTAAAGAAAATGACTTCAGACTCATCTAAAATTATATATTGTATTAATGGCCATATCTCCGTCAAAAATGGCCCCACTTCAAATATGAAGTTATTTTTAGAAATTTGCTCGATTTTTGAAAACAAAACTGCATTTAAAGAAAATGACTTCAGACTCATCTAAAATTATATATTATATTAATGGCCATATCTCCGTCAAAAATGGCCCCACTTCAAATATGAAGTTATTTTTAGAAATTGCTCGATTTTTGAAACAAAACTGCATTTAAAGAAAATGACTTCAGACTCATCTAAAATTATATATTGTATTAATGGCCATATCTCCGTCAAAAATGGCCCCACTTCAAATATGAAGTTATTTTTAGAAATTTGCTCGATTTTTAAAACAAAACTGCATTTAAAGAAAATGACTTCAGACTCATCTAAAATTATATATTATATTAATGGCCATATCTCCGTCAAAAATTGGCCCCACTTCAAATATGAAGGTATTTTTAGAAATTGCTCGATTTTGTGAAACAAAACTGCATTTAAAGAAAATGACTTCAGACTCATCTAAAATTTATATATTGTATTAATGGCCATATCTCCGTCAAAAATGGCCCCACTTCAAATATGAAGTTACTTTTTAGAAATTGCTCGATTTTTTGAAACAAAACTGCATTTAAAGAAAATGACTTCAGACTCATCTAAAATTATATATTGTATTAATGGCCATATCTCTGTCAAAAATGGCCCCACTTCAAATATGAAGGTATTTTTAGAAATTGCTCGATTTTGTGAAACAAAACTGCATTTAAACAAAATGACTTCAGACTCATCTAAAAGTTATATATTTGTATTAATGGCCATATCTCCGTCAAAAATGGCCCCACTTCAAATATGGAGTTACTTTTTAGAAATTGCTCGATTTTTGAAACAAAACTGCATTTAAAGAAAATGACTTCAGACTCATCTAAAATTATATATTGTATTAATGGCCATATCTCCGTCAAAAATGGCCCCACTTCAAAATATGAAGTTATTTTTAGAAATTTGCTCGATTTTTGAAAACAAAACTGCATTTAAAGAAAATGACTTCAGACTCATCTAAAATTATATATTGTATTAATGGCCATATCTCCGTCAAAAATGGCCCCACTTCAAATATGAAGGTATTTTTAGAAATTTGCTCGATTTTTGAAACAAAACTGCATTTAAACAAAATGACTTCAGACTCATCTAAAAGTTATATATTGTATTAATGGCCATATCTCCGTCAAAAATGGCCCCACTTCAAATATGAAGTTACTTTTTAGAAATTGCTCGATTTTTGAAACAAAACTGCATTTAAAGAAAATGACTTCAGACTCATCTAAAATTATATATTGTATTAATGGCCATATCTCCGTCAAAAATGGCCCCACTTCAAATATGAAGGTACTTTTTAGAAATTGCTCGATTTTTGAAACAAAACTGCATTTAAAGAAAATGACTTCAGACTCATCTAAAATTATATATTGTATTAATGGCCATATCTCCGTCAAAAATGGCCCCACTTCAAATATGAAGTTATTTTTAGAAATTTGCTCGATTTTTGAAAC
This sequence comes from Drosophila murphyi, assembly GCA_018904325.1. NCBI lineage: Eukaryota > Metazoa > Arthropoda > Insecta > Diptera > Drosophilidae > Drosophila > Drosophila murphyi. Next base: position 2,841 of record JAEIFX010000586.1, on the reverse strand, counting down.
AAAACTGCATTTAAAGAAAATGACTTCAGACTCATCTAAAATTATATATTGTATTAATGGCCATATCTCCGTCAAAAATGGCCCCACTTCAAATATGAAGGTTACTTTTTAGAAATTGCTCGATTTTTTAAACAAAACTGCATTTAAACAAAATGACTTCAGACTCATCTAAAATTATATATTATATTAATGGCCATATCTCCGTCAAAAATTGGCCCCACTTCAAATATGAAGGTATTTTTAGAAATTGCTCGATTTTGTGAAACAAAACTGCATTTAAACAAAATGACTTCAGACTCATCTAAAAGTTATATATTGTATTAATGGCCATATCTCCGTCAAAAATGGCCCCACTTCAAATATGGAGTTACTTTTTAGAAATTGCTCGATTTTTTGAAACAAAACTGCATTTAAAGAAAATGACTTCAGACTCATCTAAAATTATATATTGTATTAATGGCCATATCTCCGTCAAAAATGGCCCCACTTCAAATATGAAGGTATTTTTAGAATTTGCTCGATTTTGTGAAACAAAACTGCATTTAAACAAAATGACTTCAGACTCATCTAAAAGTTATATATTTGTATTAATGGCCATATCTCCGTCAAAAATGGCCCCACTTCAAATATGAAGTTACTTTTTAGAAATTGCTCGATTTTTTAAACAAAACTGCATTTAAAGAAAATGACTTCAGACTCATCTAAAATTATATATTATATTAATGGCCATATCTCCGTCAAAAATGGCCCCACTTCAAATATGAAGGTATTTTTAGAAATTGCTCGATTTTTGAAACAAAACTGCATTTAAACAAAATGACTTCAGACTCATCTAAAATTATATATTGTATTAATGGCCATATCTCCGTCAAAAATGGCCCCACTTCCAAATATGAAGTTATTTTTAGAAATTTGCTCGATTTTTGAAAACAAAACTGCATTTAAAGAAAATGTCTTCAGACTCATCTAAAATTATATATTGTATTAATGGCCATATCTCTGTCAAAAATGGCCCCACTTCAAATATGAAGGTATTTTTAGAAATTGCTCGATTTTTGAAACAAAACTGCATTTAAACAAAATGACTTCAGACTCATCTAAAGTTATATATTTGTATTAATGGCCATATCTCCGTCAAAAATGGCCCCACTTCAAATATGGAGTTACTTTTAGAATTTGCTCGATTTTTAAAACAAAACTGCATTTAAAGAAAATGACTTCAGACTCATCTAAAATTATATATTATATTAATGGCCATATCTCCGTCAAAAATGGCCCCACTTCAAATATGAAGTTATTTTTAGAAATTTGCTCGATTTTTGAAACAAAACTGCATTTAAACAAAATGACTTCAGACTCATCTAAAATTATATATTGTATTAATGGCCATATCTCCGTCAAAAATGGCCCCACTTCAAATATGAAGGTATTTTTAGAAATTTGCTCGATTTTTGAAAACAAAACTGCATTTAAAGAAAATGACTTCAGACTCATCTAAAATTATATATTATATTAATGGCCATATCTCCGTCAAAAATGGCCCCACTTCAAATATGAAGGTATTTTTAGAAATTGCTCGATTTTGTGAAACAAAACTGCATTTAAAGAAAATGACTTCAGACTCATCTAAAATTATATATTGTATTAATGGCCATATCTCCGTCAAAAATGGCCCCACTTCAAATATGAAGGTATTTTTAGAATTTGCTCGATTTTTGAAACAAAACTGCATTTAAAGAAAATGACTTCAGACTCATCTAAAATTATATATTGTATTAATGGCCATATCTCCGTCAAAAATGGCCCCACTTCAAATATGAAGGTACTTTTTAGAAATTGCTCGATTTTTGAAACAAAACTGCATTTAAAGAAAATGACTTCAGACTCATCTAAAATTATATATTGTATTAATGGCCATATCTCCGTCAAAAATGGCCCCACTTCAAATATGAAGTTATTTTTAGAAATTGCTCGATTTTGTGAAACAAAACTGCATTTAAAGAAAATGACTTCAGACTCATCTAAAAGTTATATATTGTATTAATGGCCATATCTCCGTCAAAAATGGCCCCACTTCAAATATGAAGTTACTTTTTAGAAATTGCTCGATTTTTGAAACAAAACTGCATTTAAAGAAAATGACTTCAGACTCATCTAAAATTATATATTGTATTAATGGCCATATCTCCGTCAAAAATGGCCCCACATCAAAAATATGAAGTTATTTTTAGAAATTGCTCGATTTTTGAAACAAAACTGCATTTAAAGAAAATGACTTCAGACTCATCTAAAATTATATATTGTATTAATGGCCATATCTCCGTCAAAAATGGCCCCACTTCAAATATGAAGGTATTTTTAGAATTTGCTCGATTTTTGAAACAAAACTGCATTTAAAGAAAATGACTTCAGACTCATCAAAAATTATATATTGTATTAATGGCCATATCTCCGTCAAAAATGGCCCCACTTCAAATATGAAGTTACTTTTAGAAATTGCTCGATTTTGTGAAACAAAACTGCATTTAAACAAAATGACTTCAGACTCATCCAAAAGTTATATATTGTATTAATGGCCATATCTCTGTCAAAAATGGCCCCACTTCAAATATGAAGTTACTTTTTAGAAATTGCTCGATTTTTTAAAACAAAACTGCATTTAAAGAAAAAGACTTCAGACTCATCTAAAATTATATATTGTATTAATGGCCATATCTCCGTCAAAAATGGCCCCACTTCAAATATGAAGTTACTTTTTAGAAATTGCTCGATTTTTGAAACAAAACTGCATTTAAACAAAATGACTTCAGACTCATCTAAAGTTATATATTTTATTAATGG
>JAEIFX010000585.1:0-39629 GCA_018904325.1 Drosophila murphyi | reverse complement strand
CCACTTCAAATATGAAGTTACTTTTAGAAATTTGCTCGATTTAGAAACAAAACTGCATTTAAAGAAAATGTCTTCAGTATTCATCCAAGATTATTTATTGTATTAATGGCCATATCTCTGTCAAAAATAGTCCCACTTCAAATATATGAAGGTATTTTTAGAAATTTGTTTGATTTGTGAATCAAAACTGCATTTAAACAAAATGACTTCAGACTCATCTAAAATTATATATTGTATTAATGGCCATATCTCCGTCAAAAATGGCCCCATTTTCAAATATGGAGTTACTTTTAGAAATTCGCTCGATTTTTTGAAAACAAAACTGCATTTAAAGAAAATGACTTCAGACTCATCTAAAATTATATATTATATTAATGGCCATATCTCCGTCAAAATGGCCCCACTTCAAATATGAAGTTATTTTTAGAATTTGCTCGATTTTTAAACAAAACTGCATTTAAACAAAATGACTTCAGACTCATCTAAAATTATATATTGTATTAATGGCCATATCTCCGTCAAAAATGGCCCCACTTCAAAATATGAAGTTATTTTTAGAAATTGCTCGATTTTTGAAACAAAACTGCATTTAAAGAAAATGACTTCAGACTCATCTAAAATTATATATTATATTAATGGCCATATCTCCGTCAAAAATGGCCCCACTTCAAATATGAAGTTATTTTTAGAAATTTGCTCGATTTTTGAAACAAAACTGCATTTAAAGAAAATGACTTCAGACTCATCTAAAATTATATATTATATTAATGGCCATATCTCCGTCAAAAATGGCCCCACTTCAAATATGAAGTTATTTTTAGAAATTGCTCGATTTTTGAAACAAAACTGCATTTAAACAAAATGACTTCAGACTCATCTAAAATTATATATTGTATTAATGGCCATATCTCCGTCAAAAATGGCCCCACTTCAAATATGAAGTTACTTTTTAGAAATTGCTCGATTTTTTGAAACAAAACTGCATTTAAAGAAAATGTCTTCAGACTCATCTAAAATTATATATTATATTAATGGCCATATCTCCGTCAAAAATGGCCCCACTTCAAATATGAAGGTATTTTTAGAAATTGCTCGATTTTGTGAAACAAAACTGCATTTAAAGAAAATGACTTCAGACTCATCTAAAAGTTATATATTGTATTAATGGCCATATCTCCGTCAAAAATGGCCCCACTTCAAATATGGAGTTACTTTTTAGAAATTGCTCGATTTTTGAAACAAAACTGCATTTAAAGAAAATGACTTCAGACTCATCTAAAATTATATATTATATTAATGGCCATATCTCCGTCAAAAATGGCCCCACTTCAAATATGAAGTTATTTTTAGAAATTTGCTCGATTTTTGAAACAAAACTGCATTTAAAGAAAATGACTTCAGACTCATCTAAAATTATATATTGTATTAATGGCCATATCTCCGTCAAAAATGGCCCCACTTCAAAATATGAAGTTATTTTTAGAAATTGCTCGATTTTTGAAACAAAACTGCATTTAAAGAAAATGACTTCAGACTCATCTAAAATTATATATTATATTAATGGCCATATCTCTGTCAAAAATGGCCCCACTTCAAATATGAAGGTACTTTTTAGAAATTGCTCGATTTTTGAAACAAAACTGCATTTAAAGAAAATGACTTCAGACTCATCTAAAATTATATATTGTATTAATGGCCATATCTCCGTCAAAAATGGCCCCACTTCAAAATATGAAGGTATTTTTAGAAATTGCTCGATTTTTGAAACAAAACTGCATTTAAAGAAAATGACTTCAGACTCATCTAAAATTATATATTATATTAATGGCCATATCTCCGTCAAAAATGGCCCCACTTCAAATATGAAGGTATTTTTAGAAATTTGCTCGATTTTTGAAACAAAACTGCATTTAAAGAAAATGACTTCAGACTCATCTAAAATTATATATTATATTAATGGCCATATCTCCGTCAAAAATGGCCCCACTTCAAATATGAAGGTATTTTTAGAAATTTGCTCGATTTTTGAAACAAAACTGCATTTAAAGAAAATGACTTCAGACTCATCTAAAATTATATATTATATTAATGGCCATATCTCCGTCAAAAATGGCCCCACTTCAAATATGAAGTTATTTTTAGAAATTGCTCGATTTTTGAAACAAAACTGCATTTAAAGAAAATGACTTCAGACTCATCTAAAATTATATATTATATTAATGGCCATATCTCCGTCAAAAATGGCCCCACTTCAAATATGAAGTTATTTTTAGAAATTTGCTCGATTTTTGAAACAAAACTGCATTTAAAGAAAATGACTTCAGACTCATCTAAAATTATATATTGTATTAATGGCCATATCTCCGTCAAAAATGGCCCCACTTCAAATATGAAGTTATTTTTAGAAATTTGCTCGATTTTTGAAACAAAACTGCATTTAAAGAAAATGACTTCAGACTCATCTAAAATTATATATTATATTAATGGCCATATCTCCGTCAAAAATGGCCCCACTTCAAATATGAAGGTATTTTTAGAAATTTGCTCGATTTTTGAAACAAAACTGCATTTAAAGAAAATGACTTCAGACTCATCTAAAATTATATATTATATTAATGGCCATATCTCTGTCAAAAATGGCCCCACTTCAAATATGAAGGTACTTTTTAGAAATTGCTCGATTTTTGAAACAAAACTGCATTTAAAGAAAATGACTTCAGACTCATCTAAAATTATATATTGTATTAATGGCCATATCTCCGTCAAAAATGGCCCCACTTCAAATATGAAGTTATTTTTAGAAATTGCTCGATTTTTGAAACAAAACTGCATTTAAAGAAAATGACTTCAGACTCATCTAAAATTATATATTGTATTAATGGCCATATCTCCGTCAAAAATGGCCCCACTTCAAAATATGAAGGTATTTTTAGAAATTTGCTCGATTTTTGAAACAAAACTGCATTTAAAGAAAATGACTTCAGACTCATCTAAAATTATATATTATATTAATGGCCATATCTCCGTCAAAAATGGCCCCACTTCAAATATGAAGTTATTTTTAGAAATTGCTCGATTTTTGAAACAAAACTGCATTTAAAGAAAATGACTTCAGACTCATCTAAAATTATATATTGTATTAATGGCCATATCTCCGTCAAAAATGGCCCCACTTCAAATATGAAGTTACTTTTTTAGAAATTGCTCGATTTTTGAAACAAAACTGCATTTAAAGAAAATGACTTCAGACTCATCTAAAATTATATATTGTATTAATGGCCATATCTCCGTCAAAAATGGCCCCACTTCAAATATGAAGGTATTTTTAGAAATTTGCTCGATTTTTGAAACAAAACTGCATTTAAAGAAAATGTCTTCAGACTCATCTAAAATTATATATTGTATTAATGGCCATATCTCCGTCAAAAATGGCCCCACTTCAAATATGAAGTTATTTTTAGAAATTGCTCGATTTTTGAAACAAAACTGCATTTAAAGAAAATGACTTCAGACTCATCTAAAATTATATATTGTATTAATGGCCATATCTCTGTCAAAAATGGCCCCACTTCAAATATGAAGGTATTTTTAGAAATTTGCTCGATTTTTGAAACAAAACTGCATTTAAAGAAAATGACTTCAGACTCATCTAAAATTATATATTATATTAATGGCCATATCTCCGTCAAAAATGGCCCCACTTCAAATATGAAGGTATTTTTAGAAATTGCTCGATTTTGTGAAACAAAACTGCATTTAAAGAAAATGACTTCAGACTCATCTAAAATTATATATTGTATTAATGGCCATATCTCCGTCAAAAATGGCCCCACATCAAAATATGAAGTTATTTTTAGAAATTTGCTCGATTTTTGAAACAAAACTGCATTTAAAGAAAATGACTTCAGACTCATCTAAAATTATATATTATATTAATGGCCATATCTCTGTCAAAAATGGCCCCACTTCAAAATATGAAGGTATTTTTAGAAATTTGCTCGATTTTTGAAACAAAACTGCATTTAAAGAAAATGACTTCAGACTCATCTAAAATTATATATTGTATTAATGGCCATATCTCCGTCAAAAATGGCCCCACTTCAAAATATGAAGTTACTTTTTAGAAATTGCTCGATTTTTGAAACAAAACTGCATTTAAAGAAAATGACTTCAGACTCATCTAAAATTATATATTGTATTAATGGCCATATCTCCGTCAAAAATGGCCCCACTTCAAATATGAAGGTATTTTTAGAAATTTGCTCGATTTTTAAAACAAAACTGCATTTAAAGAAAATGACTTCAGACTCATCTAAAATTTATATATTATATTAATGGCCATATCTCCGTCAAAAAATGGCCCCACTTCAAATATGAAGGTATTTTTAGAAATTGCTCGATTTTGTGAAACAAAACTGCATTTAAACAAAATGACTTCAGACTCATCTAAAATTATATATTGTATTAATGGCCATATCTCCGTCAAAAATGGCCCCACTTCAAATATGAAGGTATTTTTAGAAATTTGCTCGATTTTTTAAAACAAAACTGCATTTAAAGAAAATGACTTCAGACTCATCTAAAATTATATATTATATTAATGGCCATATCTCCGTCAAAAATGGCCCCACTTCAAATATGAAGGTATTTTTAGAATTTGCTCGATTTTTGAAACAAAACTGCATTTAAACAAAATGACTTCAGACTCATCTAAAATTATATATTGTATTAATGGCCATATCTCCGTCAAAAATGGCCCCACTTCAAATATGAAGTTACTTTTTAGAAATTGCTCGATTTTTGAAACAAAACTGCATTTAAAGAAAATGACTTCAGACTCAAAAAATTATAAGCATTCTCATTATATGAACAAAATGCATTTAAAAAAAAAACTTCAGACTCATCTAAAATTATATATTGTATTAATGGCCATATCTCTGTCAAAAATGGCCCCACTTCAAATATGAAGTTACTTTTAGAAATTGCTCGATTTTTGAAACAAAACTGCATTTAAAGAAAATGACTTCAGACTCATCTAAAATTATATATTATATTAATGGCCATATCTCCGTCAAAATGAATGGCCCCACTTCACAATAATGAAGTTATTTTTAGACTTTGCTCGATTTATTGAAATCAAAACTGCATTTAAAGAAAATGACTTCAGACTCGTCTAAAATTATATATTATGTTAATGGCCATGTCTAAAAAAATATGAAGTTATTTAACTTTGCTTGATTTTTAAAACAAAACTGCATTTAAACAAAATGACTTCAGACTCATCCAAATTTTTATATTATATTAATGGCCATATTTCCGTCAAAAATGGCCCCACTTCAAATATGAAGTTACTTTTAGAAATTGCTCGATTTTTGAAACAAAACTGCATTTAAACAAAATGACTTCAGACTCATCTAAAATTATATATTGTATTAATGGGCCATATCTCCGTCAAAAATTGCCCACTTCAAATATGAAGGTATTTTTAGAATTTGCTCGATTTTTAAAACAAAACTGCATTTAAAGAAAATGCCTTCAGACTCATCCAAATTTATATATTATATTAATGGCCATATCTCCGTCAAAAATGGCCCCACTTCAAATATGAAGGTATTTTTAGAAATTGCTCGATTTGTGAAACAAAACTGCATTTAAACAAAATGACTTCAGACTCATCTAAAGTTATGTATTGTATTAATGGCCATATCTCTGTCAAAAATGGCATCACTTCAAATATGGAGTTACTTTTAGAAATTGGTCGATTTTTTAAACAAAACTGCATTTAAAGAAAATGTCTTCAGACTCATCTAAAATCATATATTGTATTAGTGGCCATATCTCCGTCAAAAATGGCCCCACTTAAAATATGAAGTTACTTTTAGAAATTGCTCGATTTTTGAAACAAAACTGCATTTAAAGAAAATGACTTCAGACTCATCTAAAATTATATATTGTATTAATGGCCATATCTCCGTCAAAAATGGCCCCACACCAATAATGAAGTTATTTTTATACTTTGCTCGATTAATGAATCAAAACCGCATTTAAAGAAAATGACTTCAGACTCATCTAAAATTATATATTATATTAATGGCCATATCTCTGTCAAAAATGGGCCCACTCCAATAATAAAGTTACTTTTAGAAATTGCTCGATTTTTTAAACGAAACTGCATTTAAACAAAATGACTTCAGACTCATCTAAAATTATATATTATATTAATGGCCATATCTCTGTTAAAATTGGCCCCACTTCAAATATGGATTTACTTTTAGAAATTGCTCGATTTTTTAAACAAAACTGCATTTAAAGAAAATGACTTCAGACTCGTCTAAAATTATATATTATGTTAATGGCCATATCTCCGCCAAAAATGGCCCCACGCCAATAATGAAGTTATTTTTATACTTTGCTCGATTTATGAATCAAAACTGCATTTAAAGAAAATGACTTCAGACTCGTCTAAAATTATATATTATGTTAATGGCCATGTCTCCGCCAAAAATGGCCCCACGCCAATAATGAAGTTATTTTTAAACTTTGCTTGATTTTTAAAACAAAACTGCATTTAAAGAAAATGACTTCAGACTCATCTAAAATTATATATTATATTAATGGCCATATCTCTGTCAAAAATGGTCCCACTTCAAATATGAAGGTATTTTTAGAAATTGCTCGATTTGTGAAACAAAACTGCATTTAAAGAAAATGTCTTCAGACTCATCTAAAATCATATATTGTATTAATGGCCATATCTCCGTCAAAAATGGCCCCACTTCAAATAGGAAGTTATTTTTAGAAATTTGCTCGATTTTTGAAACAAAACTGCATTTAAAGAAAATGACTTCAGACTCATCTAAAATTATATATTATATTAATGGCCATATCTCCGTCAAAAATGGCCCCACTTCAAATATGAAGTTATTTTTAGACTTTGCTCGATTTATGAATCAAAACTGCATTTAAAGAAAATGACTTCAGACTCATCTAAAATTATATATTATATTAATGGCCATATCTCTGTCAAAAATGGCCCCACTTCAAATATGAAGTTATTTTTAGAAATTGCTCGATTTTTGAAACAAAACTGCATTTAAAGAAAATGACTTCAGACTCATCTAAAATTATATATTATATTAATGGCCATATCTCCGTCAAAAATGGCCCCACTTCAAATATGAAGTTACTTTTAGAAATTGCTCGATTTTTTAAGCAAAACTGCATTTAAAGAAAATGTCTTCAGACTCATCTAAAATTATATATTATATTAATGGCCATATCTCTGTCAAAAATGGCCCCACTTCAAATATGAAGTTATTTTTAGAAATTGCTCGATTTTTGAAACAAAACTGCATTTAAAGAAAATGACTTCAGACTCATCTAAAATTATATATTATATTAATGGCCATATCTCCGTCAAAAATGGCCCCACTTCAAATATGAAGTTACTTTTAGAAATTGCTCGATTTTTGAAACAAAACTGCATTTAAAGAAAATGACTTCAGACTCATCTAAAATTATATATTATATTAATGGCCATATCTCCGTCAAAAATGGCCCCACTTCAAATATGAAGTTATTTTTAGAAATTGCTCGATTTTTAAAACAAAACTGCATTTAAAGAAAATGACTTCAGACTCATCTAAAATTATATATTGTATTAATGGCCATATCTCCGTCAAAAATGGCCCCACTTCAAATATGAAGGTATTTTTAGAAATTGCTCGATTTTTAAAACAAAACTGCATTTAAAGAAAATGACTTCAGACTCATCTAAAATTATATATTGTATTAATGGCCATATCTCCGTCAAAAATGGCCCCACTTCAAATATGAAGTTATTTTTAGAAATTGCTCGATTTTTGAAACAAAACTGCATTTAAAGAAAATGACTTCAGACTCATCTAAAATTATATATTATGTATTAATGGCCATATCTCCGTCAAAAATGGCCCCACTTCAAAATATGAAGTTATTTTTAGAAATTGCTCGATTTTTGAAACAAAACTGCATTTAAAGAAAATGACTTCAGACTCATCTAAAATTATATATTATATTAATGGCCATATCTCCGTCAAAAATGGCCCCACTTCAAATATGAAGTTATTTTTAGAAATTGCTCGATTTATGAAACAAAACTGCATTTAAAGAAAATGACTTCAGACTCATCTAAAATTATATATTATATTAATGGCCATATCTCTGTCAAAAATGGCCCCACTTCAAATATGAAGGTATTTTTAGAAATTGCTCGATTTTTGAAACAAAACTGCATTTAAACAAAATGACTTCAGACTCATCTAAAATTATATATTGTATTAATGGCCATATCTCTGTCAAAAATGGCCCCACTTCAAATATGAAGTTACTTTTAGAAATTGCTCGATTTTTTAAACAAAACTGCATTTAAAGAAAATGACTTCAGACTCATCTAAAATTATATATTGTATTAATGGCCATATCTCTGTCAAAAATGGCCCCACTTCAAATATGAAGGTATTTTTAGAAATTGCTCGATTTGTGAAACAAAACTGCATTTAAACAAAATGACTTCAGACTCATCTAAAATTATATATTGTATTAATGGCCATATCTCTGTCAAAAATGGCCCCACTTCAAATATGAAGTTACTTTTAGAAATTGCTCGATTTTTTAAACAAAACTGCATTTAAAGAAAATGACTTCAGACTCATCTAAAATTATATATTATATTAATGGCCATATCTCCGTCAAAAATGGCCCCACTCCAAATATGAAGTTATTTTTAGAAATTGCTCGATTTTTGAAACAAAACTGCATTTAAAGAAAATGACTTCAGACTCATCTAAAATTATATATTATATTAATGGCCATATCTCCGTCAAAAATGGCCCCACTTCAAATATGAAGTTATTTTTAGAAATTGCTCGATTTTTAAAACAAAACTGCATTTAAACAAAATGACTTCAGACTCATCTAAATTTTTATATTATATTAATGGCCATATCTCCGTCAAAAATGGCCCCACATAAAATATGAAGTTATTTTTAGAAATTGCTCGATTTTTGAAACAAAACTGCATTTAAAGAAAATGACTTCAGACTCATCTAAAATTATATATTATATTAATGGCCATATCTCCGTCAAAAATGGCCCCACTTCAAATATGAAGTTATTTTTAGAATTTGCTCGTTTTTTAAAACAAAACTGCATTTAAAGAAAATGTCTTCAGACTCATCCAAAATTATTTATTGTATTAATGGCCATATCTCTGTCAAAAATAGCCCCACTTCAAATATGAAGGTATTTTTAGAAATTGCTCGATTTGTGAAACAAAACTGCATTTAAACAAAATGACTTCAGACTCATCTAAAATTATATATTGTATTAATGGCCATATCTCCGTCAAAAATGGCCCCACTTCAAATATGAAGGTATTTTTAGAATTTGCTCGATTTTTAAAACAAAACTGCATTTAAAGAAAATGTCTTCAGACTCATCCAAATTTATATATTATATTAATGGCCATATCTCCGTCAAAAATGGCCCCACTTCAAATATGAAGGTATTTTTAGAAATTGCTCGATTTTTGAAACAAAACTGCATTTAAACAAAATGACTTCAGACTCATCTAAAATTATATATTGTATTAATGGCCATATCTCTGTCAAAAATGGCCCCACTTCAAATATGGAGTTACTTTTAGAAATTGCTCGATTTTTTAAACAAAACTGCATTTAAAGAAAATGACTTCAGACTCATCTAAAATTATATATTGTATTAATGGCCATATCTCCGTCAAAAATGGCCCCACATAAAAATATGAAGTTATTTTTAGAAATTGCTCGATTTTTGAAACAAAACTGCATTTAAAGAAAATGACTTCAGACTCATCTAAAATTATATATTGTATTAATGGCCATATCTCCGTCAAAAATGGCCCCACTTCAAATATGAAGTTATTTTTAGAATTTGCTCGATTTATGAAACAAAACTGCATTTAAAGAAAATGACTTCAGACTCATCTAAAATTATATATTATATTAATGGCCATATCTCTGTCAAAAATGGCCCCACTTCAAAATAAAGTTACTTTTAGAAATTGCTCGATTTTTGAAACAAAACTGCATTTAAAGAAAATGACTTCAGACTCATCTAAAATTATATATTATATTAATGGCCATATCTCTGTCAAAAATGGCCCCACTTCAAATATGAAGGTATTTTTAGAAATTGCTCGATTTTTGAAACAAAACTGCATTTAAACAAAATGACTTCAGACTCATCTAAAATTATATATTGTATTAATGGCCATATCTCTGTCAAAAATGGCCCCACTTCAAATATGAAGTTATTTTTAGAAATTGCTCGATTTTTGAAACAAAACTGCATTTAAAGAAAATGACTTCAGACTCATCTAAAATTATTTATTGTATTAATGGCCATATCTCTGTCAAAAATGGCCCCACTTCAAATATGAAGGTATTTTTAGAAATTGCTCGATTTTTGAAACAAAACTGCATTTAAAGAAAATGACTTCAGACTCATCTAAAATTATATATTGTATTAATGGCCATATCTCCGTCAAAAATGGCCCCACTTCAAATATGGAAGTTACTTTTAGAAATTGCTCGATTTTTGAAACAAAACTGCATTTAAAGAAAATGACTTCAGACTCATCTAAAATTATATATTATATTAATGGCCATATCTCCGTCAAAAATGGCCCCACTTCAAATATGAAGTTATTTTTAGAAATTGCTCGATTTTTGAAACAAAACTGCATTTAAAGAAAATGACTTCAGACTCATCTAAAATTATATATTATATTAATGGCCATATCTCTCGTCAAAAATGGCCCCACTTCAAATATGAAGTTATTTTTAGAAATTGCTCGATTTTTGAAACAAAACTGCATTTAAAGAAAATGACTTCAGACTCATCTAAAATTATATATTGTATTAATGGCCATATCTCCGTCAAAAATGGCCCCACTTCAAATATGAAGTTATTTTTAGAAATTGCTCGATTTTTGAAACAAAACTGCATTTAAAGAAAATGACTTCAGACTCATCTAAAATTATATATTATATTAATGGCCATATCTCTGTCAAAAATGGCCCCACTTCAAATATGAAGGTATTTTTAGAAATTGCTCGATTTTTGAAACAAAACTGCATTTAAACAAAATGACTTCAGACTCATCTAAAATTATATATTGTATTAATGGCCATATCTCTGTCAAAAATGGCCCCACTTCAAATATGAAGTTACTTTTAGAAATTGCTCGATTTTTGAAACAAAACTGCATTTAAAGAAAATGACTTCAGACTCATCTAAAATTATATATTGTATTAATGGCCATATCTCTGTCAAAAATGGCCCCACTTCAAATATGAAGTTATTTTTAGAAATTGCTCGATTTTTGAAACAAAACTGCATTTAAAGAAAATGACTTCAGACTCATCTAAAATTATATATTATATTAATGGCCATATCTCTGTCAAAAATGGCCCCACTTCAAATATGGAGTTACTTTTAGAAATTGCTCGATTTTTTAAACAAAACTGCATTTAAAGAAAATGTCTTCAGACTCATCTAAAATTATATATTGTATTAATGGCCATATCTCCGTCAAAAATGGCCCCACTTCAAATATGAAGTTACTTTTAGAAATTGCTCGATTTTTGAAACAAAACTGCATTTAAACAAAATGACTTCAGACTCATCTAAAATTATATATTGTATTAATGGCCATATCTCCGTCAAAAATGGCCCCATTTCAAATATGGAGTTACTTTTAGAAATTGCTCGATTTTTGAAACAAAACTGCATTTAAAGAAAATGACTTCAGACTCATCTAAAATTATATATTATATTAATGGCCATATTCTCCGTCAAAAATGGCCCCACTTCAAATATGAAGTTACTTTTAGAAATTGCTCGATTTTTGAAACAAAACTGCATTTAAAGAAAATGACTTCAGACTCATCCAAAATTATTTATTGTATTAATGGCCATATCTCTGTCAAAAATAGTCCCACTTCAAATATGAAGTTATTTTTAGAAATTGCTCGATTTGTGAAACAAAACTGCATTTAAACAAAATGACTTCAGACTCATCTAAAATTATATATTGTATTAATGGCCATATCTCCGTCAAAAATGGCCCCATTTCAAATATGAAGTTACTTTTTAGAAATTGCTCGATTTTTTAAACAAAACTGCATTTAAAGAAAATGACTTCAGACTCATCTAAAATTATATATTATATTAATGGCCATATCTCCGTCAAAAATGGCCCCACTTCAAATATGAAGTTATTTTTAGAAATTGCTCGATTTGTGAAACAAAACTGCATTTAAAGAAAATGACTTCAGACTCATCTAAAATTATATATTATATTAATGGCCATATCTCCGTCAAAAATGGCCCCACTTCAAATATGAAGTTATTTTTAGACTTTGCTCGATTTTTAAAACAAAACTGCATTTAAACAAAATGACTTCAGACTCATCCAAAATTATATATTATATTAATGGCCATATCTCCGTCAAAAATGGCCCCACTTCAAATATGAAGGTATTTTTAGAATTTGCTAGATTTTTGAAACGAAACTGCATTTAAAGAAAATGACTTCAGACTCATCTAAAATTATATATTATATTAATGGCCATATCTCCGTCAAAAATGGCCCCACTTCAAATATGAAGTTATTTTTAGACTTTGCTCGTTTTTTTAAAACAAAACTGCATTTAAAGAAAATGACTTCAGACTCATCTAAAATTATTTATTGTATTAATGGCCATATCTCCGTCAAAAATGGCCCCACTTCAAATATGAAGTTATTTTTAGAAATTGCTCGATTTTTGAAACAAAACTGCATTTAAACAAAATGACTTCAGACTCATCTAAAATTATATATATTTTATTAATGGCCATATCTCTGTCAAAAATGGCCCCACTTCAAATATGGAGTTACTTTTAGAAATTGCTCGATTTTTGAAACAAAACTGCATTTAAAGAAAATGACTTCAGACTCATCTAAAATTATATATTATATTAATGGCCATATCTCCGTCAAAAATGGCCCCACTTCAAATATGAAGTTATTTTTAGACTTTGCTCGATTTTTGAAACAAAACTGCATTTAAAGAAAATGACTTCAGACTCATCTAAAATTATATATTATATTAATGGCCATATCTCCGCCAAAAATGGCCCCACTTCAAATATGAAGTTATTTTTAGAATTTGCTCGATTTTTGAAACAAAACTGCATTTAAACAAAATGACTTCAGACTCATCTAAAATTATATATTATATTAATGGCCATATCTCCGTCAAAAATGGCCCCACATAAAATATGAAGTTACTTTTAGAAATTGCTCGATTTTTGAAACAAAACTGCATTTAAAGAAAATGACTTCAGACTCATCTAAAATTATATATTATATTAATGGCCATATCTCCGTCAAAAATGGCCCCACTTCAAATATGAAGTTATTTTTAGACTTTGCTCGATTTTTAAAACAAAACTGCATTTAAAGAAAATGTCTTCAGACTCATCTAAAATTATTTATTGTATTAATGGCCATATCTCTGTCAAAAATAGTCCCACTTCAAATATGAAGGTATTTTTAGAAATTGCTCGATTTGTGAAACAAAACTGCATTTAAACAAAATGACTTCAGACTCATCTAAAATTATATATTGTATTAATGGCCATATCTCCGTCAAAAATGGCCCCACTTCAAATATGAAGGTATTTTTAGAATTTGCTCGATTTTTAAAACAAAACTGCATTTAAAGAAAATGACTTCAGACTCATCCAAAATTATATATTATATTAATGGCCATATCTCCGTCAAAAATGGCCCCACTTCAAATATGGAGGTATTTTTAGAAATTGCTCGATTTTTGAAACAAAACTGCATTTAAACAAAATGACTTCAGACTCATCTAAAGTTATATATTGTATTAATGGCCATATCTCTGTCAAAAATGGCCCCACTTCAAATATGGAGTTACTTTTAGAAATTGCTCGATTTTTGAAACAAAACTGCATTTAAAGAAAATGTCTTCAGACTCATCCAAATTTATATATTATATTAATGGCCATATCTCCGTCAAAAATGGCCCCACATTCAAATATGAAGTTATTTTTAGAAATTGCTCGATTTTTGAAACAAAACTGCATTTAAAGAAAATGACTTCAGACTCATCTAAAATTATATATTATATTAATGGCCATATCTCTGTCAAAAATGGCCCCACTTCA
Organism: Drosophila murphyi; assembly: GCA_018904325.1. Classification (NCBI taxonomy): domain Eukaryota; kingdom Metazoa; phylum Arthropoda; class Insecta; order Diptera; family Drosophilidae; genus Drosophila; species Drosophila murphyi. The sequence goes on along the minus strand of JAEIFX010000585.1, from coordinate 25,370 downwards.
AATATGAAGGTATTTTTAGAAATTGCTCGATTTTGAAACAAAACTGCATTTAAAGAAAATGACTTCAGACTCATCTAAAATTATATATTGTATTAATGGCCATATCTCCGTCAAAAATGGCCCCACTTCAAATATGAAGTTATTTTTAGAAATTGCTCGATTTTTGAAACAAAACTGCATTTAAAGAAAATGACTTCAGACTCATCTAAAATTATATATTGTATTAATGGCCATATCTCTGTCAAAAAATGGCCCCACTTCAAATATGAAGGTATTTTTAGAAATTGCTCGATTTGTGAAACAAAACTGCATTTAAACAAAATGACTTCAGACTCATCTAAAATTACATATATTTATTAATGGCCATATCTCTGTCAAAAATGGCCCCACTTCAAATATGGAAGTTACTTTTAGAAATTGCTCGATTTTTGAAACAAAACTGCATTTAAAGAAAATGACTTCAGACTCATCCAAATTTATATATTATATTAATGGCCATATCTCCGTCAAAAATGGCCCCACTTCAAATATGAAGGTATTTTTAGAAATTAGCTCGATTTTTGAAACAAAACTGCATTTAAACAAAATGACTTCAGACTCATCTAAAATTATATATTGTATTAATGGCCATATCTCTGTCAAAAATGGCCCCACTTCAAATATGAAGTTATTTTTAGAATTTGCTCGATTTTTAAAACAAAACTGCATTTAAAGAAAATGACTTCAGACTCATCCAAAATTATATATTATATTAATGGCCATATCTCCGTCAAAAATGGCCCCACTTCAAATATGAAGGTATTTTTAGAAATTGCTCGATTTGTGAAACAAAACTGCATTTAAACAAAATGACTTCAGACTCATCTAAAGTTATATATTGTATTAATGGCCATATCTCTGTCAAAAATGGCCCCACTTCAAATATGAAGTTATTTTTAGAATTTGCTCGATTTTTGAAACAAAACTGCATTTAAAGAAAATGACTTCAGACTCATCTAAATTTATATATTATATTAATGGCCATATCTCTGTCAAAAATGGCCCCACTTCAAATATGAAGGTATTTTTAGAAATTGCTCGATTTTTGAAACAAAACTGCATTTAAAGAAAATGACTTCAGACTCATCTAAAATTATATATTGTATTAATGGCCATATCTCTGTCAAAAATGGCCCCACTTCAAATATGAAGTTATTTTTAGAATTTGCTCGATTTTTGAAACAAAACTGCATTTAAACAAAATGACTTCAGACTCATCTAAAATTATATATTGTATTAATGGCCATATCTCCGTCAAAAATGGCCCCATTTCAAATATGGAGTTACTTTTAAAAATTGCTCGATTTTTTAAACAAAACTGCATTTAAAGAAAATGACTTCAGACTCGTCTAAAATTATATATTATGTTAATGGCCATATCTCCGTCAAAAATGGCCCCACGCCAAAAATGAAGTTATTTTTAGACTTTGCTCGATTTTTAAAACAAAACTGCATTTAAACAAAATGACTTCAGACTCATCTAAATTTATATATTATATTAATGGCCATATTTCCGTCAAAAATGGCCCCACATAAAATATGAAGTTACTTTTAGAAATTGCTCGATTTTTAAAACAAAACTGCATTTAAAGAAAATGACTTCAGACTCATCTAAAATTATATATTATATTAATGGCCATATCTCCGTCAAAAATGGCCCCACTTCAAATATGAAGTTATTTTTAGACTTTGCTCGTTTTTTAAAAACAAAACTGCATTTAAAGAAAATGTCTTCAGACTCATCCAAAATTATTTATTGTATTAATGGCCATATCTCTGTCAAAAATAGTCCCACTTCAAATATGAAGGTATTTTTAGAAATTGCTCGATTTGTGAAACAAAACTGCATTTAAACAAAATGACTTCAGACTCATCTAAAGTTATATATTTTATTAATGGCCATATCTCTGTCAAAAATGGCCCCATTTCAAATATGGAGTTACTTTTAGAAATTGCTCGATTTTTTAAACAAAACTGCATTTAAAGAAAATGACTTCAGACTCGTCTAAAATTATATATTATGTTAATGGCCATATCTCCGTCAAAAATGGCACCACGCCAATAATTAAGTTATTTTTAAACTTTGCTCGATTTTTAAAATAAAACTGCATTTAAACAAAATGACTTCAGACTCATCCAAATTTATATATTATATTAATGGCCATATTTCCGTCAAAAATGGCCCCACATAAAATATGAAGTTACTTTTAGAAATTGCTCGATTTTTGAAACGAAACTGCATTTAAAGAAAATGACTTCAGACTCATCTAAAATTATTTATTGTATTAATGGCCATATCTCTGTCAAAAATAGTCCCACTTCAAATATGAAGGTATTTTTAGAAATTGCTCGATTTGTGAAACAAAACTGCATTTAAAGAAAATGACTTCAGACTCATCTAAAATTATATATTATATTAATGGCCATATTTCCGTCAAAAATGGCCCCACTTCAAATATGAAGGTATTTTTAGAAATTGCTCGATTTGTGAAACAAAACTGCATTTAAACAAAATGACTTCAGACTCATCTAAAATTATATATTGTATTAATGGCCATATCTCTGTCAAAAATAGTCCCACTTCAAATATGAAGGTATTTTTAGAAATTGCTCGATTTGTGAAACAAAACTGCATTTAAAGAAAATGTCTTCAGACTCATCTAAAATTATATATTGTATTAATGGCCATATCTTCGTAAAAAATGGCCCCACATAAAATATGAAGTTACTTTTAGAAATTGCTCGATTTTTGAAACGAAACTGCATTTAAAGAAAATGACTTCAGACTCATCTAAAATTATATATTATATTAATGGCCATATCTCCGTCAAAAATGGCCCCACTTCAAATATGAAGGTATTTTTAGAATTTGCTCGATTTTTGAAACAAAACTGCATTAAAACGAAATGACTTCAGACTCATCCAAATTTATATATTGTATTAATGGCATATCGCCGTCAAAAATGGCCCCACATAAAATATGAAGTTACTTTTAGAAATTGCTCGATTTTTGAAACGAAACTGCATTTAAAGAAAATGACTTCAGACTCATCTAAAATTATATATTATATTAATGGATATATCTCCGTCAAAAATGGCCCCACTTCAAATATGAAGGTATTTGTAGAATTTGCTCGATTTTTAAAACAAAACTGCATTTAAAGAAAATGTCTTCAGACTCATCCAAGATTATTTATTATATTAATGGCCATATTACAGTCAAAAATGGGCCCCACTTCAAATATGAAGGTATTTTTAGAAATTGCTCGATTTGTGAAACAAAACTGCATTTAAACAAAATGACTTCAGACTCATCTAAAATTATATATTGTATTAATGGCCATATCTCCTTCAAAAATGGCCCCACTTCAAATATGAAGGTATTTTTAGAATTTGCTCGATTTTTAAAACAAAACTGCATTTTAAGAAAATGTCTTCAGACTCATCCAAATTTATATATTATATTAATGGCCATATCTCCGTCAAAAATGGCCCCACTTCAAATATGAAGGTATTTTTAGAAATTGCTCGATTTGTGAAACAAAACTGCATTTAAACAAAATGACTTCAGACTCATCTAAAGTTATATATTGTATTAATGGCCATATCTCTGTCAAAAATGGCATCACTTCAAATATGGAGTTACTTTTAGAAATTGCTCGATTTTTTAAACAAAACTGCATTTAAAGAAAATGTCTTCAGACTCATCTAAAATTACATATTGTATTAATGGCCATATCTCCGTCAAAAATGGCCCCACATAAAATAAGAAATTAGTTTTAGAAATTGCTCGATTTTTGAAACAAAACTGCATTTAAAGAAAATGACTTCATACTCATCTAAAATTATATATTGTATTAATGGCCATATCTCCGTCAAAAATGGCCCCACGCCAATAATGAAGTTATTTTTATACTTTGCTCGATTTATGAATCAAAACTGCATTTAAAGAAAATGACTTCAGACTCATCTAAATTTATATATTGTATTAATGGCCATATCTCCGTCAAAAATGGCCCCACATAAAATAAAAAGTTAGTTTTAGAAATTGCTCGATTTTTGAAACAAAACTGCATTTAAAGAAAATGACTTCAGACTCATCTAAAATTATATATTGTATTAATGGCCATATCTCCGTCAAAAATGGCCCCACGTCCAATAATGAAGTTATTTTTAGAAATTGCTCGATTTTTGAATCAAAACTGCATTTAAAGAAAATGACTTCAGACTCATCTAAAATTATATATTATATTAATGGCCATATCTCTGTTAAAAATGGCCCCACTTCAAATATGAAGGTATTTTTAGAAATTGCTCGATTTGTGAAGCAAAACTGCATTTAAACAAAATGACTTCAGACTCATCTAAAATTATATATTGTATTAATGGCCATATCTCTGTCAAAAATGGCCCCACTTCAAATATGGAGTTACTTTTAGAAATTGATCGATTTTTTAAACAAAACTGCATTTAAAGAAAATGTCTTCAGACTTATCCAAGATTATTTATTGTATTAATGGCCATATCTCTGTCAAAAATAGTCCCACTTCAAATATGAAGGTATTTTTAGAAATTGCTCGATTTGTGAAACAAAACTGCATTTAAACAAAATGACTTCAGACTCATCTAAAGTTATATATTTTATTAATGGCCATATCTCTCAAAAATGGCCCCATTTCAAATATGGAGTTACTTTTAGAAATTGCTCGATTTTTTAAACAAAACTGCATTTAAAGAAAATGACTTCAGACTCATCTAAAATTATATATTATGTTAATGGCCATATCTCCGCCAAAAATGGCCCCACATAAAATAAGAAGTTACTTTTAGAAATTTATCGATTTTTTAAACAAAACTGCATTTAAACAAAATGACTTCAGACTCATCTAAAATTATATATTATATTAATGGCCATATCTCTGTCAAAAATGGCCCCACTTCAAATATGGAGTTACTTTTAGAAATTGCTGGATTTTTGAAACAAAACTGCATTTAAAGAAAATGTCTTCAGACTCATCTAAAATTATATATTGTATTAATGGCCATATCTCCGTCAAAAATGGCCCCACATAAAATATGAAGTTATTTTTATACTTTGCTCGATTTATTAAACAAAACTGCATTTAAACAAAATGACTTCAGACTCATCTAAAATTATATATTATATTAATGGCCATATCTCTGTTAAAATTGGCCCCACTTCAAATATGAGGGTATTTTTAGAAACTGCTCGATTTGTGAAGCAAAACTGCATTTATACAAAATGACTTCAGACTCATCTAAAGTTATATATTGTATTAATGGCCATATCTCTGTCAAAAATGGCCCCACTTCAAATATGGAGTTACTTTTAGAAATTGCTCGATTTTTTAAACAAAACTGCATTTAAAGAAAATGTCTTCAGACTTATCCAAGATTATTTATTGTATTAATGGCCATATATCTGTCAAAAATAGTCCCACTTCAAATATGAAGGTATTTGTAGAATTTGCTCGATTTTTAAAACAAAACTGCATTTAAAGAAAATGTCTTCAGACTCATCCAAATTTATATATTATATTAATGGCCATATTTCCGTCAAAAATGGCCCCACTTCAAATATGAAGGTATTTTTAGAAATTGCTCGATTTGTGAAACAAAACTGCATTTAAACAAAATGACTTCAGACTCATCTAAAATTATATATTATATTAATGGCCATATCTCTGTTAAAATTGGCCCCACTTCAAATATGAGGGTATTTTTAGAAACTGCTCGATTTGTGAAGCAAAACTGCATTTATACAAAATGACTTCAGACTCATCTAAAGTTATATATTGTATTAATGGCCATATCTCTGTCAAAAATGGCCCCACTTCAAATATGGAGTTACTTTTAGAAATTGATCGATTTTTTAAACAAAACTGCATTTAAAGAAAATGTCTTCAGACTTATCCAAGATTATTTATTGTATTAATGGCCATATCTCTGTCAAAAATAGTCCCACTTCAAATATGAAGGTATTTTTAGAAATTGCTAGATTTTTTAAACAAAACTGCATTTAAAGAAAATGACTTCAGACTCGTCTAAAATTATATATTATATTAATGGCCATATCTCTGTCAAAAATGGGCCCACTCCAATAATAAAGAAGTTACTTTTAGAAATTGCTCGATTTTTTAAACAAAACTGCATTTAAAGAAAATGACTTCAGACTCATCTAAAATTATATATTATATTAATGGCCATATCTCTGTTAAAATATAAAGTTATTTGTAGAATTTGCTCGATTTTTAAAACAAAACTGCATTTAAAGAAAATGTCTTCAGACTCATCCAAATTTATATATTATATTAATGGCCATATCTCCGTCAAAAATGGCCCCACTTCAAATATGAAGTTATTTTTAGACTTTGCTCGTTTTTTAAAACAAAACTGCATTTAAAGAAAATGTCTTCAGACTCATCCAAGATTATTTATTGTATTAATGGCCATATCTCCGTCAAAAATGGCCCCACTTCAAATATGAAGGTATTTTTAGAATTTGCTCGATTTGTGAAACAAAACTGCATTTAAACAAAATGACTTCAGACTCATCTAAAGTTATATATTTTATTAATGGCCATATCTCCGTCAAAAATGGCCCCATTTCAAAGATGGAGTTACTTTTAGAAATTGGTCGATTTTTTAAACAAAACTGCATTTAAAGAAAATGACTTCAGACTCGTCTAAAATTATATATTATGTTAATGGCCATATCTCCGTCAAAAATGGCCCCACTTCCAATATGGAGTTACTTTTAGAAATTGCTCGATTTTTAAAACAAAACTGCATTTAAAGAAAATGACTTCAGACTCATCTAAAATTATATATTATATTAATGGCCATATCTCTGTCAAAAATGGGCCCACTTCAAATAATAAAGTTACTTTTAGAAATTGCTCGATTTTTTAAACAAAACTGCATTTAAACAAAATGACTTCAGACTCATCTAAAATTATATATTATATTAATGGCCATATCTCTGTTAAAATTGGCCCCACTTCAAATATGAAGGTATTTTTAGAAATTGCTCGATTTGTGAAGCAAAACTGCATTTATACAAAATGACTTCAGACTCATCTAAAATTATATATTGTATTAATGGCCATATCTCTGTCAAAAATGGCCCCACTTCAAATATGGAGTTACTTTTAGAAATTGCTCGATTTTTTAAACAAAACTGCATTTAAAGAAAATGTCTTCAGACTCATCCAAGATTATTTATTGTATTAATGGCCATATATCTGTCAAAAATAGTCCCACTTCAAATATGAAGGTATTTGTAGAAATTGCTCGATTTTTAAAACAAAACTGCATTTAAAGAAAATGTCTTCAGACTCATCCAAATTTATATATTATATTAATGGCCATATCTCCGTCAAAAATGGCCCCACTTCAAATATGAAGTTATTTTTAGAATTTGCTCGTTTTTTAAAACAAAACTGCATTTAAAGAAAATGTCTTCAGACTCATCCAAGATTATTTATTGTATTAATGGCCATATCTCCGTCAAAAATGGCCCCACTTCAAATATGAAGGTATTTTTAGAATTTGCTCGATTTGTGAAACAAAACTGCATTTAAAGAAAATGACTTCAGACTCATCTAAAGTTATATATTTTATTAATGGCCATATCTCCGTCAAAAATGGCCCCATTTCAAAGATGGAGTTACTTTTAGAAATTGCTCGATTTTTTAAACAAAACTGCATTTAAAGAAAATGACTTCAGACTCATCTAAAATTATATATTATGTTAATGGCCATATCTCCGTCAAAAATGGCCCCACTTCAAATATGGAGTTACTTTTAGAAATTGCTCGATTTTTAAACAAAACTGCATTTAAAGAAAATGTCTTCAGACTCATCCAAGATTATTTATTGTATTAATGGCCATATCTCTGTCAAAAATAGTCCCACTTCAAATATGAAGGTATTTTTAGAAATTGCTCGATTTGTGAAACAAAACTGCATTTAAACAAAATGACTTCAGACTCATCTAAAGTTATATATTTTATTAATGGCCATATCTCCGTCAAAAATGGCCCCATTTCAAATATGGAGTTACTTTTAGAAATTGCTCGATTTTTTAAACAAAACTGCATTTAAAGAAAATGACTTCAGACTCGTCTAAAATTTTATATTATGTTAATGGCCATATCTCCGTCAAAAATGGCACCCCGCCAATAATTAAGTTATTTTTAAACTTTGCTCGATTTTTAAAATAAAACTGCATTTAAACAAAATGACTTCAGACTCATCCAAATTTATATATTATATTAATGGCCATATTTCCGTCAAAAATGGCCCCACATAAAATATGAAGTTACTTTTAGAAATTGCTCGATTTTTGAAACGAAACTGCATTTAAAGAAAATGACTTCAGACTCATCCAAAATTATTTATTGTATTAATGGCCATATCTCTGTCAAAAATAGTCCCACTTCAAATATGAAGGTATTTTTAGAAATTGCTCGATTTGTGAAACAAAACTGCATTTAAAGAAAATGACTTCAGACTCATCTAAAATTATATATTATATTAATGGCCATATTTCCGTCAAAAATGGCCCCACTTCAAATATGAAGGTATTTTTAGAAATTGCTCGATTTGTGAAACAAAACTGCATTTAAACAAAATGACTTCAGACTCATCTAAAATTATATATTGTATTAATGGCCATATCTCTGTCAAAAATAGTCCCACTTCAAATATGAAGGTATTTTTAGAAATTGCTCGATTTGTGAAACAAAACTGCATTTAAAGAAAATGTCTTCAGACTCATCTAAAATTATATATTGTATTAATGGCCATATCTTCGTAAAAAATGGCCCCACATAAAATATGAAGTTACTTTTAGAAATTGCTCGATTTTTGAAACGAAACTGCATTTAAAGAAAATGACTTCAGACTCATCTAAAATTATATATTATATTAATGGCCATATCTCCGTCAAAAATGGCCCCACTTCAAATATGAAGGTATTTTTAGAATTTGCTCGATTTTTGAAACAAAACTGCATTTAAACGAAATGACTTCAGACTCATCCAAATTTATATATTGTATTAATGGCCATATCTCCGTCAAAAATGGCCCCACATAAAATATGAAGTTACTTTTAGAAATTGCTCGATTTTTGAAACAAAACTGCATTTAAAGAAAATGACTTCAGACTCATCTAAAATTATATATTATATTAATGGATATATCTCCGTCAAAAATGGCCCCACTTCAAATATGAAGGTATTTTTAGAATTTGCTCGATTTTTAAAACAAAACTGCATTTAAAGAAAATGTCTTCAGACTCATCCAAGATTATTTATTATATTAATGGCCATATTACCGTCAAAAATGGCCCCACTTCAAATATGAAGGTATTTTTAGAAATTGCTCGATTTGTGAAACAAAACTGCATTTAAACAAAATGACTTCAGACTCATCTAAAATTATATATTGTATTAATGGCCATATCTCCGTCAAAAATGGCCCCACTTCAAATATGAAGGTATTTTTAGAATTTGCTCGATTTTTAAAACAAAACTGCATTTAAAGAAAATGTCTTCAGACTCATCCAAATTTATATATTATATTAATGGCCATATCTCCGTCAAAAATGGCCCCACTTCAAATATGAAGGTATTTTTAGAAATTGCTCGATTTGTGAAACAAAACTGCATTTAAACAAAATGACTTCAGACTCATCTAAAGTTATATATTGTATTAATGGCCATATCTCTGTCAAAAATGGCATCACTTCAAATATGAAGGTATTTTTAGAATTTGCTCGATTTTTTAAACAAAACTGCATTTAAAGAAAATGTCTTCAGACTCATCTAAAATTATATATTATATTAATGGCCATATCTCCGTCAAAAATGGCCCCACTTCAAATATGAAGTTATTTTTAGAAATTGCTCGATTTTTGAAACAAAACTGCATTTAAACAAAATGACTTCAGACTCATCTAAAATTATATATTTTATTAATGGCCATATCTCCGTCAAAAATGGCCCCACTTCAAATATGAAGTTACTTTTAGAAATTGCTCGATTTTTGAAACAAAACTGCATTTAAAGAAAATGACTTCAGACTCATCTAAAATTATATATTATATTAATGGCCATATCTCCGTCAAAAATGGCCCCACTTCCAATATGAAGTTACTTTTAGAAATTGCTCGATTTTTAAACAAAACTGCATTTAAAGAAAATGTCTTCAGACTCATCCAAGATTATTTATTGTATTAATGGCCATATCTCTGTCAAAAATAGTCCCACTTCAAATATGAAGGTATTTTTAGAAATTGCTCGATTTGTGAAACAAAACTGCATTTAAACAAAATGACTTCAGACTCATCTAAAGTTATATATTTTATTAATGGCCATATCTCTGTCAAAAAATGGCCCCATTTCAAATATGGAGTTACTTTTAGAAATTGCTCGATTTTTTAAACAAAACTGCATTTAAAGAAAATGACTTCAGACTCGTCTAAAATTATATATTATGTTAATGGCCATATCTCCGTCAAAAATGGCACCCACGCCAAATAATTAAGTTATTTTTAAACTTTGCTCGATTTTTAAAATAAAACTGCATTTAAACAAAATGACTTCAGACTCATCCAAATTTATATATTATATTAATGGCCATATTTCCGTCAAAAATGGCCCCACATAAAATATGAAGTTACTTTTAGAAATTGCTCGATTTTTGAAACGAAACTGCATTTAAAGAAAATGACTTCAGACTCATCCAAAATTATTTATTGTATTAATGGCCATATCTCTGTCAAAAATAGTCCCACTTCAAATATGAAGGTATTTTTAGAAATTGCTCGATTTGTGAAACAAAACTGCATTTAAAGAAAATGACTTCAGACTCATCTAAAATTATATATTATATTAATGGCCATATTTCCGTCAAAAATGGCCCCACTTCAAATATGAAGGTATTTTTAGAAATTGCTCGATTTGTGAAACAAAACTGCATTTAAACAAAATGACTTCAGACTCATCTAAAATTATATATTGTATTAATGGCCATATCTCTGTCAAAAATAGTCCCACTTCAAATATGAAGGTATTTTTAGAAATTGCTCGATTTGTGAAACAAAACTGCATTTAAAGAAAATGTCTTCAGACTCATCTAAAATTATATATTGTATTAATGGCCATATCTTCGTAAAAAATGGCCCCACATAAAATATGAAGTTACTTTTAGAAATTGCTCGATTTTTGAAACGAAACTGCATTTAAAGAAAATGACTTCAGACTCATCTAAAATTATATATTATATTAATGGCCATATCTCCGTCAAAAATGGCCCCACTTCAAATATGAAGGTATTTTTAGAATTTGCTCGATTTTTGAAACAAAACTGCATTAAAACGAAATGACTTCAGACTCATCCAAATTTATATATTGTATTAATGGCATATCGCCGTCAAAAATGGCCCCACATAAAATATGAAGTTACTTTTAGAAATTGCTCGATTTTTGAAACGAAACTGCATTTAAAGAAAATGACTTCAGACTCATCTAAAATTATATATTATATTAATGGATATATCTCCGTCAAAAATGGCCCCACTTCAAATATGAAGGTATTTGTAGAATTTGCTCGATTTTTAAAACAAAACTGCATTTAAAGAAAATGTCTTCAGACTCATCCAAGATTATTTATTATATTAATGGCCATATTACAGTCAAAAATGGCCCCACTTCAAATATGAAGGTATTTTTAGAAATTGCTCGATTTGTGAAACAAAACTGCATTTAAACAAAATGACTTCAGACTCATCTAAAATTATATATTGTATTAATGGCCATATCTCCTTCAAAAATGGCCCCACTTCAAATATGAAGGTATTTTTAGAATTTGCTCGATTTTTAAAACAAAACTGCATTTTAAGAAAATGTCTTCAGACTCATCCAAATTTTTATATTATATTAATGGCCATATCTCCGTCAAAAATGGCCCCACTTCAAATATGAAGGTATTTTTAGAAATTGCTCGATTTGTGAAACAAAACTGCATTTAAACAAAATGACTTCAGACTCATCTAAAGTTATATATTGTATTAATGGCCATATCTCTGTCAAAAATGGCATCACTTCAAATATGGAGTTACTTTTAGAAATTGCTCGATTTTTTAAACAAAACTGCATTTAAAGAAAATGTCTTCAGACTCATCTAAAATTACATATTGTATTAATGGCCATATCTCGGTCAAAAATGGCCCCACATTAAATAAAAAATTAGTTTTAGAAATTGCTCGATTTTTGAAACAAAACTGCATTTAAAGAAAATGACTTCATACTCATCTAAAATTATATATTGTATTAATGGCCATATCTCCGTCAAAAATGGCCCCACGCCAATAATGAAGTTATTTTTATACTTTGCTCGATTTATGAATCAAAACTGCATTTAAAGAAAATGACTTCAGACTCATCTAAAATTATATATTATATTAATGGCCATATCTCTGTCAAAAATGGGCCCACTCCAATAATAAAGTTACTTTTAGAAATTGCTCGATTTTTTAAACAAAACTGCATTCAAACAAAATGACTTCAGACTCATCTAAAATTATATATTATATTAATGGCCATATCTCTGTTAAAATTGGCCCCACTTCAAATATGAAGGTATTTTTAGAAATTGCTCGATTTGTGAAGCAAAACTGCATTTATACAAAATGACTTCAGACTCATCTAAAGTTATATATTGTATTAATGGCCATATCTCTGTCAAAAATGGCCCCACTTCAAATATGGAGTTACTTTTAGAAATTGATCGATTTTTTAAACAAAACTGCATTTAAAGAAAATGTCTTCAGACTTATCCAAGATTATTTATTGTATTAATGGCCATATCTCTGTCAAAAATAGTCCCACTTCAAATATGAAGGTATTTTTAGAAATTGCTCGATTTGTGAAACAAAACTGCATTTAAACAAAATGACTTCAGACTCATCTAAAGTTACATATTTTATTAATGGCCATATCTCTCAAAAAATGGCCCCATTTCAAATATGGAGTTACTTTTAGAAATTGCTCGATTTTTTAAACAAAACTGCATTTAAAGAAAATGACTTCAGACTCGTATAAAATAAAATATATATTGTATTAATGGCCATATCTCTGTCAAAAATGGCCCCACTTCAAATATGGAGTTACTTTTAGAAATTGGTCGATTTTTTAAACAAAACTGCATTTAAAGAAAATGACTTCAGACTCATCTAAAATTATATATTGTATTAATGGCCATATCTCCGTCAAAAATGGCCCCACGCCAATAATGAAGTTATTTTTATACTTTGCTCGATTTATGAATCAAAACTGCATTTAAAGAAAATGACTTCAGACTCATCTAAAATTATATATTATATTAATGGCCATATCTCTGTCAAAAATGGGCCCACTCCAATAATAAAGTTACTTTTAGAAATTGCTCGATTTTTTAAACAAAACTGAATTTAAACAAAATGACTTCAGACTCATCTAAAATTATATATTATATTAATGCCCATATCTCTGTTAAAATTGGCCCCACTTCAAATATGAAGGTATTTTTAGAAATTGCTCGATTTGTGAAGCAAAACTGCATTTAAAAAAATAACTTCAGACTCATCTAAAGTTATATATTGTATTAATGGCCATATCTCTGTCAAAAATGGCCCCACTTCAAATATGGAGTTATTTTTTAGAAATTGCTCGATTTTTAAAAAACTAAAGCATTTAAACAAAAGTCTTCAGACTTATCCAAGATTATTTATTGTATTAATGGCCATATATCTGTCAAAATAGCCCACTTCAAATATGAAGTATTTGTAGAATTTTGCTTATTTTTAAAAAAAAACTGCATTTAAAGAAAATGTCTTCAGACTCATCCAAATTTATATATTATATTAATGGCCATATTTCCGTCAAAAATGGCCCCACTTCAAATATGAAGGTATTTTTAGAAATTGCTCGATTTGTGAAACAAAACTGCATTTAAACAAAATGACTTCAGACTCATCTAAAATTATATATTGTATTAATGGCCATATCTCTGTCAAAAATGGCCCCATTTCAAATATGGAGTTACTTTTAGAAATTGCTCGATTTTTTAAACAAAACTGCATTTAAAGAAAATGACTTCAGACTCATCTAAAATTATATATTATGTTAATGGCCATATCTCCGTCAAAAATGGCCCCACTTCAAATATGGAGTTACTTTTAGAAATTGCTCGATTTTTTAAACAAAACTGCATTTAAAGAAAATGTCTTCAGACTCATCTAAGAATTATTTATTGTATTAATGGCCATATCTCTGTCAAAAATAGTCCCACTTCAAATATGAAGGTATTTTTAGAAATTGCTCGATTTATGAATCAAAACTGCATTTAAAGAAAATGACTTTAGACTCATCTAAAATTATATATTGTATTAATGGCCATATCTCTGTCAAAAATGGCCCCACTTAAAATATGAAGTTACTTTTAGAAATTGCTCGATTTTTGAAACAAAACTGCATTTAAAGAAAATGTCTTCAGACTCATCTAAAATTATATATTGTATTAATGGCCATATCTCCGTCAAAAATGGCCCCACATAAAATATGAAGTTATTTTTAGACTTTGCTCGATTTATTAAACAAAACTGCATTTAAAGAAAATGACTTTAGACTCATCTAAAATTATATATTATATTAATGGCCATATCTCTGTTAAAAATTGGCCCCACTTCAAATATGAAGGTATTTTTAGAAACTGCTCGATTTGTGAAGCAAAACTGCATTTAAACAAAATGACTTCAGACTCATCTAAAGTTATATATTGTATTAATGGCCATATCTCTGTCAAAAATGGCCCCACTTCAAATATGGAGTTACTTTTAGAAATTGATCGATTTTTTTAAACAAAACTGCATTTAAAGAAAATGTCTTCAGACTTATCCAAGATTATTTATTGTATTAATGGCCATATCTCCGTCAAAAATAGTCCCACTTCAAATATGAAGGTATTTTTAGAAATTGCTCGATTTGTGAAACAAAACTGCATTTAAACAAAATGACTTCAGACTCATCTAAAATTATATATTTTATTAATGGCCATATCTCTGTCAAAAATGGCCCCATTTCAAATATGGAGTTACTTTTAGAAATTGCTCGATTTTTTAAACAAAACTGCATTTAAAGAAAATGACTTCAGACTCATCTAAAATTATATATTATATTAATGGCCATATCTCTGTCAAAAATGGCCCCACTTCAAATAATAAAGTTACTTTTAGAAATTGCTCGATTTTTTAAACAAAACTGCATTTAAAGAAAATGACTTCAGACTCATCTAAAATTATATATTATATTAATGGCCATATCTCTGTTAAAAATGGCCCCACTTCAAATATGGAGGTATTTGTAGAATTTGCTCGATTTTTGAAACAAAACTGCATTTAAAGAAAATGTCTTCAGACTCATCCAAAGTTATATATTATATTAATGGCCATATCTCCGTCAAAAATGGCCCCACTTCAAATATGAAGGTATTTTTAGAAATTGCTCGATTTTTAAAACAAAACTGCATTTAAAGAAAATGTCTTCAGACTCATCCAAGATTATTTATTGTATTAATGGCCATATCTCCGTCAAAAATGGCCCCACTTCAAATATGAAGGTATTTTTAGAATTTGCTCGATTTGTGAAAAAAAACTGCATTTAAACAAAATGACTTCAGACTCATCTAAAGTTATATATTTTATTAATGGCCATATCTCCGTCAAAAATGGCCCCATTTCAAAGATGGAGTTACTTTTAGAAATTGGTCGATTTTTTAAACAAAACTGCATTTAAAGAAAATGACTTCAGACTCGTCTAAAATTATATATTATGTTAATGGCCATATCTCCGTCAAAAATGGCCCCACTTCCAATATGGAGTTACTTTTAGAAATTGCTCGATTTTTGAAACAAAACTGCATTTAAAGAAAATGACTTCAGACTCATCTAAAATTATATATTATATTAATGGCCATATCTCTGTCAAAAATGGGCCCACTCCAATAATAAAGTTACTTTTAGAAATTGCTCGATTTTTTAAACAAAACTGCATTTAAACAAAATGACTTCAGACTCATCTAAAATTATATATTATATTAATGGCCATATCTCTGTTAAAATTGGCCCCACTTCAAATATGAAGGTATTTTTTAGAAATTGCTCGATTTGTGAAGCAAAACTGCATTTAAACAAAATGACTTCAGACTCATCTAAAATTATATATTGTATTAATGGCCATATCTCTGTCAAAAATGGCCCCACTTCAAATATGGAGTTACTTTTTAGAAATTGCTCGATTTTTTAAACAAAACTGCATTCAAAGAAAATAACTTCGGACTCATCTAAAATTATATATTGTATTAATGGCCATTTCTCTGTCAAAAATGGCCCCACTTCAAATATGAAGGTATTTTTAGAAATTGCTCGATTTGTGAAACAAAACTGCATTTAAACAAAATGACTTCAGACTCATCTAAAGTTATATATTATATTAATGGCCATATCTCCGTCAAAAATGGCCCCACTTCAAATATGGAGTTACTTTTAGAAATTGCTCGATTTTTAAAACAAAACTGCATTTAAAGAAAATGTCTTCAGACTCATCCAAAATTATATATTGTATTAATGGCCATATCTCCGTCAAAAATGGCCCACTTCAAATATGAAGGTATTTTTAGAATTTGCTCGATTTGTGAAACAAAACTGCATTTAAAGAAAATGACTTCAGACTCATCTAAAGTTATATATTTTATTAATGGCCATATCTCCGTCAAAAATGGCCCCATTTCAAATGATGGAGTTACTTTTAGAAATTGCTCGATTTTTTAAACAAAACTGCATTTAAAGAAAATGACTTCAGACTCGTCTAAAATTATATATTATGTTAATGGCCATATCTCCGTCAAAAATGGCCCCACTTCCAATATGGAGTTACTTTTAGAAATTGCTCGATTTTTAAACAAAACTGCATTTAAAGAAAATGTCTTCAGACTCATCCAAGATTATTTATTGTATTAATGGCCATATCTCTGTCAAAAATAGTCCCACTTCAAATATGAAGGTATTTTTAGAAATTGCTCGATTTGTGAAACAAAACTGCATTTAAAGAAAATGACTTCAGACTCATCTAAAGTTACATATTTTATTAATGGCCATATCTCCGTCAAAAATGGCCCCATTTCAAATATGGAGTTACTTTTAGAAATTGCTCGATTTTTTAAACAAAACTGCATTTAAAGAAAATGACCTCAGACTCGTCTAAAATTATATATTATGTTAATGGCCATATCTCCGTCAAAAATGGCCCCACGCCAATAATGAAGTTATTTTTAGACTTTGCTCGATTTTTGAAACAAAACTGCATTAAAACAAAATGACTTCAGACTCATCTAAAATTATATATTGCATTAATGGCCATATCTCCATCAAAAAATGGCCCACATAAAATATGAAGTTATTTTTATACTTTGCTCGATTTTTGAAACAAAACTGCATTTAAAGAAAATGTCTTCAGACTCATCTAAAATTACATATTGTATTAATGGCCATATCTCCGTCAAAAATGGCCCCACATAAAATATGAAGGTATTTTTAGAAATTGCTCGATCTGTGAAACAAAACTGCATTTAAACAAAATGACTTCAGACTCATCTAAAGTTATATATTTTATTAATGGCCATATCTCCGTCAAAAATGGCCCCACTTCAAATATGAAGGTATTTTTTAGAATTTGCTCGATTTTTTAAAAAAAAACTGCATTTAAAAAAAATGTCTTCAGACTCATCCAAATTAATGTATTATATTAATGGCCATATCTCCGTCAAAAATGGCTCCACTTCAAATATGAAGGTATTTTTAGAATTTGCTCGATTTTTGAAACAAAACTGAATTTAAACAAAATGTCTTCAGACTCATCTAAAATTATATATTGTATTAATGGCCATATCTCCGTCAAAGATGGCCCCACTTCAAATATGAAGGTATTTTTAGAATTTGCTAGATTTTTAAAACAAAACTGCATTTAAAGAAAATGTCTTCAGACTCATCCAAATTATATATTATATTATGGCCATATCTCCGTCAAAAATGGCCCCACTTCAAATATGAAGGTATTTTTAGAAATTACTCGATTTGTGAAACAAAACTTCATTTAAACAAAATGACTTCAGACTCATCTAAAGTTATATGTTGTATTAATGGCCATATCTCTGTCAAAAATGGCATCACTTCAAATATGGAGTTACTTTTAGAAATTGCTCGATTTTTTAAACAAAACTGCATTTAAAGAAAATGTCTTCAGACTCATCTAAATTATATATTGTATTAATGGCCATATCTCCGTCAAAAATGGCCCCACATAAAATATGAAGTTACTTTTAGAAATTGCTCGATTTTTGAAACAAAACTGCATTTAACACCTTTAAAACACAGAAAATGACTTCAGACTCATCTAAAATTATATATTATATTAAGCCCATATTCTGTTAAAAATAGCCCACTCCAATAATGAAGTTATTTTAGAAATTGCTCGATTTTTGAAACAAAACTGCACTTAAAGAAAATGACTTCAGACTCATCTAAAGTTATATATTATATTAATGGCCATATCTCTGTCAAAAATGGGCCCACTTCAAAAATGAAGTTACTTTTTAGAAATTGCTCGATTTTTTAAACAAAACTGCATTTAAAGAAAATGACTTCAGACTCGTCTAAAATTATATATTATATTAATGGCCATATCTCCGTCAAAAATGGCCCCATTTCAAATATGGAGTTACTTTTAGAAATTGCTCGATTTTTTAAACAAAACTGCATTTAAAAAATGACTTCAGACTCATCTAAAGTTATATATTATATTAATGGCCATATCTCTGTCAAAAATGGCCCCACTTCAAATATGGAGTTACTTTTGGAAATTGCTCGATTTTTTAAACAAAACTGCATTTAAACAAAATGTCTTCAGACTCATCTAAAATTATATATTGTATTAATGGCCATATCTCTGTCAAAAAATGGCTCCACTTCAAATATGAAGGTATTTTTAGAATTTGCTCGATTTTTGAAACAAAACTGAATTTAAACAAAATGACTTCAGACTCATCAAAAGATTATATATTATATTAATGGCCATATCTCCGTCAAAAATGGCCCCACTTCAAATATGAAGTTATTTTTAGACGTTTGCTCGATTTTTGAACCAAAACTGCATTTAAAGAAAATGACTTCAGACTCATCTAAAATTATATATGTATATTAATGGCCATATCTCTGTCAAAAATGGCCCCACTTCAAATATGAAGTTACTTTTAGAAATTGCTCGATTTGTGAAACAAAACTGCATTTATACAAAATGACTTCAGACTCATCAAAAGTTATATATTGTATTAATGGCCATATCTCTGTCAAAAATGGCCCCACTTCCAATATGAAGGTATTTTTAGAAATTGCTCGATTTTTGAAACAAAACTGCATTTAAACAAAATGACTTCAGACTCATCCAAAATTATATATTGTATTAATGGCCATATCTCCGTCAAAAATGGCCCCACTTCAAATATGAAGGTATTTTAAGAAATTGCTCGATTTTTTGAAACAAAACTGCATTTAAACAAAATGACTTCAGACTCATCTAAAATTATATATTGTATTAATGGCCATATCTCCGTCAAAAATGGCCCCACTCCAAAGATGGAGTTACTTTTAGAAATTTGCCCGATTTTTTAAACAAAACTGCATTTAAACAAAAATGACCTCAGGACTCATCTAAATTTATATATTATATTAATGGCCATATCTCCGTCAAAATGGCCCCACTCCAATAATGAAGTTATTTTTAGAATTTGCTCGATTTTTTAAACAAAACTGCATTTAAACAAAATGACTTCAGACTCATCTAAAATTATATATTATATTAATGGCCATATCTCCGTCAAAATGGCCCCACTTCAAATATGAAGTTATTTTTAGAATTTGCTCGATTTTTTAAACAAAACTGCATTTAAAGAAAATGTCTTCAGACTCATCTAAAATTATATATTGATATTAATGGCCATATCTCCGTCAAAAATGGCCCCACTTCAAATATGAAGGTATTTTTAGAATTTGCTCGATTTTTTGAAACAAAACTGCATTTAAAGAAAATGACTTCAGACTCATCTAAAATTATATATTGTATTAATGGCCATATCTCCGTCAAAAATGGCCCCACCATAAAATATGAAGGTATTTTTAGAAATTGCTCGATTTGTGAAACAAAACTGCATTTAAAGAAAATGACTTCAGACTCATCTAAAATTATATATTATATTAATGGCCATATCTCTGTCAAAAATGGCCCCACTTCAAATATGAAGTTATTTTTAGAATTTGCTCGATTTTTGAAACAAAACTGCATTTAAAGAAAATGTCTTCAGACTCATCTAAAATTATATATTGTATTAATGGCCATATCTCTGTCAAAAATGGCCCCACTTCAAATATGAAGGTATTTTTAGAAATTGCTCGATTTTTGAAACAAAACTGCATTTAAAGAAAATGACTTCAGACTCATCTAAAATTTATATATTATATTAATGGCCATATCTCTGTCAAAAATGGCCCTCACTTCAAATATGAAGGTATTTTTAGAAATTGCTCGATTTGTGAAACAAAACTGCATTTAAAGAAAATGACTTCAGACTCATCTAAAATTATATATTATATTAATGGCCATATCTCTGTCAAAAATGGCCCCACTTCAAATATGAAGTTATTTTTAGAAATTGCTCGATTTTTTGAAACAAAACTGCATTTAAAGAAAATGTCTTCAGACTCATCTAAAATTATATATTGTATTAATGGCCATATCTCCGTCAAAAATGGCCCCACTTCAAATATGAAGTTACTTTTAGAAATTGCTCGATTTTTTGAAACAAAACTGCATTTAAAGAAAATGACTTCAGACTCATCTAAAATTATATATTATGTTAATGGCCATATCTCCGTCAAAAAATGGCCCCACACCAAATATGAAGTTACTTTTAGAAATTGCTCGATTTTGAAACAAAACTGCATTTAAAGAAAATGACTTCAGACTCATCTAAAATTATATATTATATTAATGGCCATATCTCCGTCAAAAAATGGCCCCACTTCAAATATGAAGTTATTTTTAGAATTTGCTCGATTTTTTAAACAAAACTGCATTTAAAGAAAATGTCTTCAGACTCATCTAAAATTATATATTGTATATTAATGGCCATATCTCTGTCAAAAATGGCCCCACTTCAAATATGAAGTTATTTTTAGAAATTTTGCTCGATTTTTGAAACAAAACTGCATTTAAACAAAATGACTTCAGACTCATCTAAAATTATATATTATATTAATGGCCATATCTCCGTCAAAAATGGCCCCACTTCAAATATGAAGTTACTTTTAGAAATTGCTCGATTTTTGAAACAAAACTGCATTTAAAGAAAATGACTTCAGACTCATCTAAAATTATATATTATATTAATGGCCATATCTCTGTCAAAAATGGCCCCACTTCAAATATGGAGTTATTTTTAGAAATTGCTCGATTTTTGAAACAAAACTGCATTTAAACAAAATGACTTCAGACTCATCCAAAATTATATATTGTATTAATGGCCATATCTCCGGTCAAAAATGGCCCCACTTCAAATATGAAGTTATTTTTAGAAATTGCTCGATTTTTGAAACAAAACTGCATTTAAAGAAAATGACTTCAGACTCATCTAAAATTATATATTGTATTAATGGCCATATCTCCGTCAAAAATGGCCCCACTTCAAATATGAAGGTATTTTTAGAAATTGCTCGATTTTTGAAACAAAACTGCATTTAAAGAAAATGACTTCAGACTCATCTAAAATTATATATTATATTAATGGCCATATCTCCGTCAAAAATGGCCCCACTTCAAATATGAAGGTATTTTTAGAATTTGCTCGATTTTTAAAACAAAACTGCATTTAAAAAAATGTCTTCAGACTCATCTAAAATTATATATTGTATTAATGGCCATATCTCCGTCAAAAATGGCCCCACTTCAAATATGAAGGTATTTTTAGAATTTGCTCGATTTTTGAAACAAAACTGCATTTAAACAAAATGACTTCAGACTCATCTAAAGTTATATATTGTATTAATGGCCATATCTCCGTCAAAAATGGCCCCACTTCAAATATGAAGGTATTTTTAGAATTTGCTCGATTTTTAAAACAAAACTGCATTTAAAGAAAATGTCTTCAGACTCATCTAAATTTATATATTGTATTAATGGCCATATCTCCGTCAAAAATGGCCCCACTTCAAATATGAAGGTATTTTTAGAAATTGCTCGATTTTTGAAACAAAACTGCATTTAAACAAAATGACTTCAGACTCATCTAAAATTATATATTGTATTAATGGCCATATCTCCGTCAAAAATGGCCCCACTTCAAATATGAAGTTATTTTTAGAAATTGCTCGATTTTTTAAACAAAACTGCATTTAAAGAAAATGACTTCAGACTCATCTAAAATTATATATTATATTAATGGCCATATCTCCGTCAAAAATGGCCCCACATAAAATATGAAGGTATTTTTAGAAATTGCTCGATTTTTGAAACAAAACTGCATTTAAAGAAAATGACTTCAGACTCATCCAAAATTATATATTATATTAATCAATCTCCGTCAAATTATGAAATAAAACTTGCATTTTGAAACAAAACTCATTTAAACAAAATGACTTCAGACTCATCTAAAATTATATATTATATTAATGGCCATATCTCTCGTCAAAAATGGCCTCCACTTCAAATATGAAGGTATTTTTAGAATTTGCTCGATTTTTTAAACAAAACTGCATTTAAAGAAAATGTCTTCAGACTCATCTAAAATTATATATTTATATTAATGGCCATATCTCCGTCAAAAATGGCCCCACTTCAAATATGAAGGTATTTTTAGAATTTGCTCGATTTTTGAAACAAAACTGCATTTAAACAAAATGACTTCAGACTCATCTAAAATTATATATTGTATTAATGGCCATATCTCCGTCAAAAATGGCCCCACTTCAAATATGAAGGTATTTTAGAATTTGCTCGATTTTTAAAACAAAACTGCATTTAAAGAAAATGACTTCAGACTCATCTAAAATTATATATTATATTAATGGCCATATCTCCGTCAAAAATGGCCCCACTTCAAATATGAAGGTATTTTTAGAAATTGCTCGATTTTTGAAACAAAACTGCATTTAAAGAAAATGACTTCAGACTCATCTAAAATTATATATTATATTAATGGCCATATCTCCGTCAAAAATGGCCCCACTTCAAATATGAAGGTATTTTTAGAAATTGCTCGATTTTTGAAACAAAACTGCATTTAAAGAAAATGACTTCAGACTCATCTAAAGTTATATATTGTATTAATGGCCATATCTCTGTCAAAAATGGCCCCACTTCAAATATGAAGTTACTTTTAGAAATTGCTCGATTTTTTAAACAAAACTGCATTTAAAGAAAATGTCTTCAGACTCATCTAAAATTATATATTGTATTAATGGCCATATCTCCGTCAAAAATGGCCCCACATAAAATATGGAGTTACTTTTAGAAATTGCTCGATTTTTGAAACAAAACTGCATTTAAAGAAAATGACTTCAGACTCATCTAAAATTATATATTGTATTAATGGCCATATCTCCGTCAAAAATGGCCCCACGCCAAAAATGAAGTTATTTTTATACTTTGCTCGATTTATGAATCAAAACTGCATTTAAAGAAAATGACTTCAGACTCATCTAAAATTATATATTATATTAATGGCCATATCTCTCTCAAAAATGGGCCCACTCCAATAATATAAGTTACTTTTAGAAATTGCTCGATTTTTTTAACAAAACTGCATTTAAAGAAAATGTCTTCAGACTCATCTAAAATTATATATTATATTAATGGCCATATCTCTGTCAAAATTGGCCCCACTTCAAATATGAAGGTATTTTTAGAAATTGCTCGATTTTTGAAACAAAACTGCATTTATACAAAATGACTTCAGACTCATCAAAAATTATATATTGTATTAATGGCCATATCTCCGTCAAAAATGGCCCCACTTCCAATATGGAGTTACTTTTAGAAATTGCTCGATTTTTAAACAAAACTGCATTTAAAGAAAATGTCTTCAGACTCATCCAAGATTATTTATTGTATTAATGGCCATATCTCTGTCAAAAATAGTCCCACTTCAAATATGAAGGTATTTTTAGAAATTGCTCGATTTGTGAAACAAAACTGCATTTAAACAAAATGACTTCAGACTCATCTAAAGTTATATATTTTATTAATGGCCATATCTCCGTCAAAAATGGCCCCATTTCAAAGATGGAGTTACTTTTAGAAATTGGTCGATTTTTTAAACAAAACTGCATTTAAAGAAAATGACTTCAGACTCGTCTAAAATTATATATTATGTTAATGGCCATATCTCCGTCAAAAATGGCCCCACACCAATAATGAAGTTATTTTTAGACTTTGCTCGATTTTTTAAACAAAACTGCATTTAAACAAAATGTCTTCAGACTCATCCAAATTTATATATTATATTAATGGCCATATCTCCGTCAAAAATGGCTCCACTTCAAATATGAAGGTATTTTTAGAATTTGCTCGATTTTTGAAACAAAACTGAATTTAAACAAAATGACTTCAGACTCATCTAAAATTATATATTGTATTAATGGCCATATCTCCGTCAAAAATGGCCCCACTTCAAATATGAAGGTATTTTTAGAATTTGCTAGATTTTTAAAACAAAACTGCATTTAAAGAAAATGTCTTTAGACTCATCCAAATTTATATATTATATTAATGGCCATATCTCCGTCAAAAATGGCCCCACATAAAATATGAAGGTATTTTTAGAAATTACTCGATTTGTGAAACAAAACTGCATTTAAACAAAATGACTTCAGACTCATCTAAAATTATATATTGTATTAATGGCCATATTTCCATCAAAAATGGCCCCACATAAAATATGAAGTTATTTTTATACTTTGCTCGATTTATGAATCAAAACTGCATTTAAAGAAAATGACTTTAGACTCATCTAAAATGATATATTATATCAATGGCCATATCCTCTGTCAAAAATGGCCCCACTTAAAATCTGAAGGTATTTTTAGAATTTGCTCGATTTTTGAAACAAAACTGCATTTAAAGAAAATGTCTTCAGACTCATCTAAAATTTTATATTGTATT